>JAMPIV010018164.1:0-297100 GCA_024509875.1 Oreohelix idahoensis
GAAAATGGTCTAAGTAGCGAGCAGACGCGACCTGCGTCTTGTGATTTTCTGAGGGAAATACATTGTCTTTGTGAGTTAGTTAGCTAACTAGACTATTTCCCAGTATTAATCAAGCCTGCCTGGAGGCATATGTTCATGGTTGATTTTCCGAAATAAGGTAATTCCTCTTGTATCGAACTTTATGCTATCATCTAGAGGTTCGTCATTTTGTCGCCTTTTTGCTCGCCTGTGTGATTCAAAATGGAGAGGTACTTTGACTGGGATTAAGTCACCGGTATCTTTATACCTGAACTAGTTATATATATATGGGTCGCTCTAGACCAACAAGACTATTGTCTGTGTTCCAGGATTCGTTATATCAGAGATCACGTCCAAGTCAGATGGTTAGACTTAGGAAGGTTATAAAGGTCGAGCTGACCTGTATCCATGTATGCTATTCACGTGCAGACAGTAAACGGACTTATTGTATACATCTGATCTGCTAGCATCAGGAAGGGAACAGATTATTGTCTATGAACATTGAAGATCTGCAGCTGACACTGTTGCAGAAGTTATATATATTATTTATACAGCTTCACGAACCAGAACTTTATGATATCTGTTTACAATACAACTATTGAGTATTGAATCCTACATGACTATCAGTTAATAGGATTGTGAATGCTGCCCTCCTTATACTGGGCTGATGATGACATAAATATCATGACTGTTTTGTGGCGTGCAATAAATGGTAAAAAACTAAAGCGAAGTTACCATTTCTATGACTCTACACGGCATGTTGCCTGTGGTGTACCCGGCGAACTGTTCTACTGCGACACACACAGCAACATTCTAAATCAGAGAAGACACCTACATCTTGCACTTTAATACCAGGTGGTCGATAGGGGGTGGCAAGTGGGTACGTCAAATTCATTTTACGGAGCTCAACGTACCTGGCATTGTGGAGCACCTTTTATCATTTAGCCTTATCATTTTTTGGTGGGCCATATGTTGGTTTACTTTGATACCAGCTCGCAAGGGGGTCAACGAACCGAGACATCATCAGCGGACTACAAGACAACGTTGCAGTTTATATTCATCACCTTTGATGAAAGATTTTGAAAGTACGCGGCATTACTGACAGTTGATGATATTTTCCCCCCCCCCCCCCCCAAAACTACCGGCGCTGCTCGGCAGTATTGAAGTTTGTCTACAACTAGAAGGACAAGTACCGAGCGAATGGATTTCCTGATCTGTTAAGAAGAAGGACAAGTGCCGTAACAACTGTTTCCGTACTGTCTTGCAGATTCAGAGAGTCAAGTGTCAAGTCAATTTTGTAGAATTCAGAAGGTCAAGTTCAGAAGCTGTTTCCTGTCAGAAGCTCATTTTCCTTCGTCATGGCAGTTTATGAGAGCAGATGATTTGGATCAACGTTGGATCATTATCCTCAGAATGCTGATCGACATCCTGTTCTGAACTGTGCTGACGTTGTGGATACATAGAAGTTAAGTGGCCTGTTTTGTTTGTGAACTGTGCCCTTATGTTCTAGCTGAGCCTTCTAAATTCTTTCACACTTTTTGCTGTTTGTTATATGTTATATGTTATTTGTATTTGTATATTTATATGTTTATATTCAGCAGGTTTTCTCGGTTGGGCGGTGTCTTTCAGTAGAAGATACCACGTCACAGAGGTTCTACTGTTAGCGTTTTCGTTAGGGACTGTGCGAATTTCCTACTGTGAAATTTGCTAGCGACAATCGTTGCTATATCTGTTTAGTTGTGATGAGTTGTGCTTTATTTTTTGTTTCTTATATTTTTTTTTCTTTTTTCTTTTCTCTCTTTCTTTGTGTTTTTTTAGTTTCGATTTCGATTGTTTGTATTTGTAGGTCTCCCCTATCTATTATTCAGTTCTTTACGTATATTTTTGTGTATACACTGTAGCGTCATTTGTTTGTCATATCTTCGCATTTTGTCATCACATTTCTTTTTAGTTTCGCTGTTTATTTATTTGACTTATGCGAATGTTTTCATATTGTTTGATCTTTGTTGTTGTTTACATTGACTCTGATCTTTGTTTTTGTTTACATTGACTTTGATCTTTGTTGTTGTTTACATTTGACTTTGATCTTTGTTATTGTTTACATTGTTGGTGACCTTTGTTATTGTTTACATTGTCTTGTTATTGTTTGCATAGTTCTTGCATAGTTAGCTTTCACTATTGTTACATATATGCTCATGCACTATTGGTCTATAGTGCACTTATCATAACTAACTGGTGGTTTTTTGCTTATGCACTATTGTAGTGCAGTTATGATAAATAACTGATGGTTATGCACTGATTTGTGTAGTGCACTGATAATTAAGAGGTGACTTGTGATATTATTATACATTTGATAATACAAGTTGGTGTCAAGTCTTGTTTCCCACAGAGATTGGGTTAAACATAGTGATTATACAAGCACTTTATTAAGTCTTGTTGCTATTAAGATTGAAATAAGATAATTAATTATTTCAGGTTCTGTACTCACATTTTAGACATCATGTCTACATTTGAGTACTTTATTGAGCAGGGTAAAGCCCTTGGGAAGACAGGTGATAAATTAGAAGAATTTGCGACTGTTCAATATGCCAAGGCATTGAAGTCGGAAGAAAAGAAAATGAAAGAACAAACTGAACAAAAGAGAATAGATGCTGAAAATTTAAAACTGCAGAGGCAGGTAGAGGCAAAAAGATTTCAAAAGGAAAAGGAAAAACACAAAAGAGAAGCTGAAAATAAGAGACTTGAAAAAGAAGCTGAAAATAAGAGACTTGAAAAAGAAGCTGAAAATAAGAGCCTTGAAAAAGAAGCTGAAAATAAGAGACTTGAAAAAGAAGCTGAAAATAAGAGACTTGAAATAGAGGCTGAAAATAAAAGATTAGAAAAACAGGCTGAGGCTGAAGAAAGAAAGTTACAGGCTGAGGCTGAAGAAAGAAGGTTACAAAGAGAAGCTGATGAGAGAAAAGCAAAAATGGAGCATGAAGAAAAACTCTTAGCTTTGGAGTTAGAAAAGTTGAAGTTATCTAGTAATGCTAATGATGCTAATAAGGTATAATCTGCTAATAAGTCTAATGCTGTTGATTTCAAGCTTAATTTACCAGCATTCAATGCTTCAATTGATGATATAACATTTTATCTAGATAGATTTGAAAGTGCATGTAAGGTGCATAATATAGATAAAACATTATATGTTTATCATCTGTCCAAGATACTTAGAGGTGATGCTTTGACTTTGTTGGGTATGGTAGATGTGCCTGACAAAAACAACTATGAGGTTGTCAGGGCGGCATTGTTAAAGAAGTACCAACTTAACGAGGACGGATATCGTCTTAAATTTAAAAACATGTTACCAGAAACTGGAGTTGAATTCTCTGAATTCATCTCAGGCATCCGTCTTACTTTTTTACGATGGGTTGAGTTGTCTAAAACAGAGAGTACATTTGAAGCTCTTATGGACTTACTACTTAGAGACAAGGTTATGTCTTCTGTTAATGAAGCTTTTCTTTCTTTTCTTCATGAGCGTAAGCCTAAAAAACATAAAAGAAATGGAAGAATACTGTAGCCAGTATGTTACTGCGCATCCTCACATAACCATTAGCAACTCTAAAGTAAAAGAAGGTCTGCCAGTTGCTTCGGCAGCACCTTATGGCCCAAATTTTATGCGTAAATTTCAGGGTAGCCAGAAAAATTTCAATAAAAAGAGTAACCGTAATTATGCCCAGAATCATAGTAATCAATTCCAGGGTGATTCTTCTTCCCAGAACTGGAGACATCCTAATACTACACGTTATTCTACTCCGGTTAACTTTAGAAATTTTCACAAAGGTAATCGGTTATAGAGGAAAATATTTTATCAGAGACCTCAATACCAGGGATAATAGAGGTTCTCAACAGCATAGAGATGGTAATGACAGTTATGGAAACTGGAACTCAAACCAGGATAAAAATTACAGTAGGGACTTTAATGATAATTGCAGAGGCAATAATGGTCGCGGTAGATCGCAACATAAGAGAAAAAAATATCAACAGACAAACTCTGTTCAACAAGAATCTCAGGGAGTAGATAAAACAGGTTAATGATAATAAAGACCATAATGCTATCGGATGCTCATCTTTTGATTTTGGTAGAGCAAATAAATGTATCCAATGCAGTACTTTATTTGACCCAAAGACCGTTAGTACTTTAAGCTGTGGTCATCCTTTGCCCGCTCTTCCTGCTAATGTTGCTCATGATGGGAGAGGTTCTCTTATATTACATAAGGGGCTTGTAAATAGTAATCCAGTCTCAGTGTTGTTTTATTCTGGATGTACTACTGTCGGGGTTAGGCAATCTCTTGTAGATCCATCCTGTGCTACAGGAAAAGATCATCAAATGTGTCACATTTGGTGGCACGTTGGAAAAGTATCCTACTGCTATAATACACATTGCTACTCCTTTCTTCACGGGAGAGGTCCACGCGTGTCTACTTCCAAACCCTATTGCGGACCTTATTATTGGTCGTATTCACGGAGTTAGGGAATGTACCCCACAGCAGATTGCTGTTTGGGAAGAGCAAAACATTGAAGCTACCAATGCGGTGGTCACAAGAGCACATGCTCTGGATCCACCTCAAACTTCATTAACTAATAATGATGAAGTAAATGACCAAGATAGTCACTTGACTATTACACGTGACTCATTTATCAAATTGCAAGAAGAAGATCCTTCTTTACAAAAATTCTTCATTCTAGCAAAAAAAAGGTGATCCTAATCAAAATACTAATAGAAAATCTTGGATTTCTATGAAGAACGGCGTACTTGTACGTATGGTACAAGACTCGACTACGTCCACTCATTCACAAATTCTTGTGCCCATGAGCATGAGATTGCAAATATTGCAACATGCTCATGACTCGCAATGTGCTGGACATATGGTTTTTCCCGTACAAAGTCGAGGGTTCTTGCGGCTTTCTTTTGGCCATTTGTGAGCAAGGACATACGAATGTACTGTCGCTCTTGCAAAGTATGTCAGGAGGTCAAATCTAAAGGACCACGACATGCTGCGCCTATCCAGGCTGCTGACATTCCTATTCGCCCTTTTCAAAAAATGGCAATAGATATTATCGGTCCTTTTAGAATTAAGTCGGCTAGAGGACATCAATTTATCCTTACATGTGTCGATATGTGCACACGTTGGCCAGAGGCAATACCTCTCAAGAGCATCTCAACTGCTGATATCGCAGACGCTCTTTGGCTGATATTTTCTCGCTTGGGTTTTCCCGGAGAAATATTGTCAGACCATGGCACTCAACTTATATCAGACACTATGTCACAGGTAATGTCTATGCTACACATTAAAAGGTCTCTCAGCAGTATCTATCACCCAATGTCTAATGGGTTGGTCGAACGTTTAAATAGGACTCTGAAAACTTTACTTGGGAAAATAACTGAGGATCATCCTCAGGATTGGGACAGGGTCTTACCCGCGGCTCTCTTTGCGTATAGAGAGGTCCCCAATGAACATACGGGGTTTTCCCCTTTTGAACTTGTCTTTGGCGCGCAACCGCGCGGCCCTATGTCTTTACTTCACGATCTAATCACTGCCGATAATATTAGCGATGAAACTCAATCTTCTTATGAGTACGTCATTGCTCTTAGGCAAAAGATCATCGAGGCATGCAAACTAGCAACTTCGTCTTCCGAATTTGCTAAAGAAAAGGCAAGGCAGTTTGCAAATAAGAATAGATGTCTACGACAACTTTGTCCAGGTGACAAAGCTCTCGTTCTACTTCCTTCAAGGGAGAACAGACTTCTAATTGCATGGAAAGGTCCATATGCAATAGTCTCCAAAATTTCTGATGTCGACTATGTTGTCGATATTGATGGAAAGCATAAAACTTTCCACATAAATATGCTCACGGAATTTTATGAAAGACCTGACTATTTGCAGCCTATTTTCCAGGCAACGGACAATTCTCAAGCAACTCATGGTCAGTACTCATCTCTGTCAGTTATACAGGATGAGGAAACTACTTTTTCTGATGTCAATCTTCCTCTTTCTATGGTCCCACTTTATTCTACGGAATCTTGGAAAAAACGTGACCGTTTCTCCAAATCTTTCCGCTGAGGAACATCGACAAGTTTCTTCGATGTTGCAAACATTTCAGGATGTTCTTACAGACATCCCGGGACACACACATGTCATTGAACATGACATTGTGCTAACTGATCATAATCCTATCAGAGTCAGACCATATCCAATACCTATCCATTTCCAGTCTCAAGTCGAAAAAGAATTGGATGAAATGATACGTTTGGAAATCATTGAACCATCCACTTCAGCATACTCTTCGTCTATGGTTATTGTTCGAAAGAAGGATAATAACATTCGCATTTGCGTAGATTATCGCAAATTGAACCAAGTTACGAAGTTCGATGCTGAACCTATGCCTTCATTAGAAGAGCTACTCAATAAACTTTCTAATTCTAGATTCTTTACCAAACTAGATTTGTCTAAAGGTTATTGGCAAGTCCCGCTAACTGAACGTGCCAAGCCTTTTACAGCTTTTTCTACACCTAGGGTTTATTCCAATGGAATTTCATGCCTTTTGGTCTTATGAACGCCCCTGCTACATTCGTACGCATGATGCGGCGAATTCTCGCATATCGTACAGATGTCATAGCATACCTAGATGATATCTGTCTATTCAGTGATTCTGGGAAGATCATTATTTGGGTTTATACGAATTACTGTCTACTCTTCGCGAGTATAACTTGACTGCAAAACCCTCTAAAGCCTTTATAGGATTTAGTGAGATTTCTTTCCTAGGTCATCGGGTTGGTCATGGTCTTTTAAAGACAGAGGACCACAATGTTTCAAAAATACTTAACATTTCGGTCCCTAAGACGAAAAAACAAGTAAGGAGTCTATTAGGTTTGATCCAATTCTACGGACGATTCATTCCGAATCTGTCCTCCATTATGGCACCGCTTTCTACTTTATTGAAGAAAGGGTCGCCTAATCTGATCCGCTGGTCTAAAGAATGTCAATCCTCATTGGACCAGGTTAAAGCCCTATTTTCATCTCCACCTATTCTTAGGGTACCGACTATTGAGAAGACTTTTGTTCTTCGAAGTGACGCCTCGTCAACTGGGATTGGGGCAGCACTAATGCAGGAGTATTCTGATACTTTGCATCCGGTGATGTATATCTCTAGGAAATTAAATGCTGCAGAAAAGAATTACTCGGTTTTAGACCGTGAGTTATTGGCTATGGTATGGTCTATTCTGAAGTTACAAAGATTTCTTCTAGGCGCACATTTCATTGTGGAAACCGACCAGAAAGCGCTTACTGCTATTCAGAGCAAAAAACTTGAAGAGCTCGAGGTCCACTCGTTATGCCATAGCTCTTCAACCATTTCATTTCTCGGTTCGAGCTATCCGTGGTTCGGATAATGTAATGGCAGACATTCTGTCCAGATGCCCACACGATTCCACATGATTCTTCTGTCATATATATATATTTCCTGATATACAGTCCAATGTTATAATGACATGTTAGTAGATTTTTTTTTTCTCACTTTTTTGAGGGGAATTTATAACATTGTACCATGTAATTATCTAAGAAGGCTTAGTTAGTGATATACGGGCCAAAAGATCACTCGGCCACATTTAAATAAATTATTTTCAGGATTGTATTAAGAGATTTACCAGTTGTCTTTAAGATTTGTGTTATTGATATTTTCGCAGCACATCATTGAAGATGCGAGATTGTGTCCATTGTGGAACTTTAAGTATATCAAGTCCTGTCCTAGATTGGGAGCGGATGATGTCCACATCTTCTTCTATTGAATGTTTTATGTCAACGAAGATCAACACATGTATTACTTATTAATTACTGTTGCTTTATATAATGTAATAATATAGTGCGGTATATTAGTAAATTACACCGCTATTTGCAACACATTGTATGATACAATAATAATATATTTAATTTCATATATTGGTATGAGAATAATTTGATTTTCATTATGATGTTGCCATCATTGTGGCGTGTGTTGGTGGCACCTTCCTGGAATATATAAGCGTATACTTAGATAAATTTTTTCTCTAAGGATCTGAGATATGATCTCAGTGTCGCTCCATGCGTTGAGCTAATTTGTTAGGTATATATCCGCGCATCATACGTGCGTTAGGAGCCTAGATTTTTCCGGCTCCAGGATTTAAAAAAAAAAATGTTTCATTTTTTTTTTCCCGGGAGGGTGCGGTAATGTTACGCACAAATAATTACTTTTTTTCAAAGCCTTTGTATGATCATTTTTCGTATGTATGATCATTTTTTTGACTGAAGTGTGTATTATGTTTTTACAGTCAAAGGGACATAATCCGAGTTATCGAGACTACAATTTTTTAGGAGTTTGCCTTCTCTTGTATAGAGACACGTTCGGTCTATAATTTCTTGAACGAAGCGTGACCACATCTCCTTATTTGGTAGTACCAGTCAACTATGGTAGATGTCTGAAACCTTTCTTAACGCTTCTTTTCATGACCATAAAAGGCGCGACTGTGTAAGACTTTTATCTCGAATGTTCTTAGAATCGTCTTATTGTGAACGGCGACTCAGAGATTGTCGTGCTGCGCATGTCTCGCTGGGAGTTCGTTTGTTGTTCCGCCCAGTTCGGGGAGTTTCAAAGAAATGGTTTTATAGCGAGCAGACGCAACTGCGTCTTGTGATTTTCTGAGGGAAATACAGTGTCTTTGTGAGTTAGTTAGCTAACTAGACTATTTCCCAGTATTATTCAAGCCTGCCTGGAGGCATATGTTCATGGTTGATTTTCCGAAATAAGGTAATTCCTCTTGTATCGAACTTTATGCTATCATCTAGAGGGTCGTCATTTTGTCGCCTTTTTGCTCGCCTGTGTGATTCAAAATGGAGAGGTACTGTGACTAGGATTAAGTCACCGGTATCTGTATACCTGAACTAGTTAAATATATATGGGTCGCTCTAGACCAACAAGACTATTGTCTGTGTTCCAGGATTCGTTATATCAGAGATCACGTCCAAGTCAGATGGTTAGACTTAGAAACATTATAAAGGTCGAGCTGACCTGTAATCCATGTATGCTATTCACGTGCAGACAGTAAACGGACTGATTGTATACATCTGATCTGCAAGCATCAGAAAGGGAGCATTTAATTATTATTTTATGAACATTGAAGATCTGTAGCTGACACTGTTGCAGAAGTTATAGAAATTATTATTATTTATACAGCTTCACGAACTAGAACTCGATGATTGATGAATTTCTGTTCTTTGAACTGTGATGTCTGAATCCAAACATGACGCTGATATATGATTTTGACTGCATATCATCTGCTGATGAGGGTTACATGGATTTCATTACTTGACTTTTTGTGGCGTGCAATAAATGTATTGCGAAAACCCTTTTTATTACTCTAGAGGATTTTTGAGTGTCATATTTCTATACTTCAGACGTGTCTGTTTGCTGAAGTCAAATAAGGAGAGTGAACTGCATCGTTCATCACAAATCCACCCTTATATACTCTTATAGAAAAGGATGTGATAAGTTGTTTGCAACCTGACCACATTTACAGCATCTATGGAGTGAAATCCTAAATGGCATCATCTGACTCATCATTGTAATGCTGGGGATCTACCGTTTTTTGTTCTGTCATTGAATGTGAGTTATCCTGACTGTTATGATAATTCCTTTATTCGAGATAATACTCTAGTGTTTTGTCACTGTGCGGGAGGCAATATTTCTGTGTATTTCATGAAAGCAAGGTAAAAATTGACTGTTTCATTAACTCTATTGATTTTTGGGTCGTGATACGATTTCGATTCATAGTTGTCTCGAAAGTCGTCGTCACGAGATGGTTTTGCCCTAGTTCACATGTCCGCTGCATTTGTATGCATCGGTTTTGATGCTGAACCAAGGACCATTACTTGCTACTTTGTTACAAAAAACTAGGTTATGCGAAAACCATTATTATCTAGAGGATATTTTTGATGGACATTATTTATATTTGGTGGACGTAAGCTGAAAACGGTCTGAGTTGCTGAAGTCAGACTAAGGATGGAGTGAACTGATCTCATAACATCTGGTTATCTCCTGGCTGTTATAGAAAAGGATGGAGTTTTTCACCTGAATTCATTTACAGCATCCTTCATGAAATATAACATGCATCTTCAATTGTAAGTCTACATCTTCAAAATTGCTGTACTTGAATGTTGCCGTGATAATGAAAGTCTAAATTTCAACCATTTTGACTGTGGCGAAACAATAAATTTGAAGAAAAAACCAACGGCTGTTGTTGACTTGTTGTCGTGATAACGTCCTATGTGGATTGCCCTGTTGCTGTTGAATCATTGTTTTTACTGAACAGTCAAGCAAGTTGACATGCTGTCATCATATGGCATCACGCATCATTTGGTGGCCATGCTGTTCGATTTGGTACCAGCAAACAGGTTCCCTTACCAAGTTCATTTTCAACAACGGGAATTTGTTTTCTTCAAGAAATTAACATTCTTCAATACAGTCAACATCTTCAAAATTTTCAAAGTACTCGGCGTTGCCCGGTAAAAGTCAAAATTTCAGCTTTTTGACGGAAACAAGAATTTGACAGTACCCGGCGTTGTTACATGTTGCCGGATAACTCGGACTGCTGTTATCTTTTACGCAAGTCAAGCAAGTTGCTGCTGTCAAGGTTCCAGTGCTGTCGTTTTTGTGAAGGTCAAGTGCCGGTTGAAACGGGTTGTTTTCTGAAGAAGGCCAAGTACCGATTTCCATCAACTTACTGTTGGATTAGAAGGTCAAGTGCCGAAACAACTCAACACACAGTATGTCAGAAGCTCTTGTACCATCGTGTTAGCAGTGGAAGCAGTTCAGATGTGCCATCATCGTTGGAGCTTCGCTCTTTAGGACGTTGATTGACATCCGTTTTTCTGCTGTTCTACGATTGGAAGCCTATAAGTTAAGTGGCCTGTTTGTATGTAAACTGTGCCCTTATACTTCTGCTGAGTCTTCTGTGTATCATCTCATTCTATATGTTTTATGTCTATATGTTATTTGTATATTTATATGTTTATATTTCAGCGGGTTCTCGGTTGGGTGGTGTCTCCGTTAGATTATGCCACGTCATAGAGGTCGTCTATTGTGAGCGTTTTCTGTAAGGTTTGCAAATTTCCAATACTGGAATTTGCTAAGCGACTTCTGTTGCTATTTATGTTAGCTGTGATGACATGTTTTAATATTGTTTTCGTTATTATTTCGCATTCTTTAGTTTTGTTTTGATTTGTTTGTGTTTGTTAGCCTACTCTTGTCTATAATTTAGTTTCATACAACATTTTTGTTTATACACTGTGGTGTCATGTATTTTGTTTAATTCTATCGCAGATATCGTCACATTTTTTTGTGATATTTCATTAATTTCTGCTTTATTTTTAGTTGATTTCTGCGAAAGTTTTTGTATTGTTGCTGATCTTTGTTATTGTTTACATTGTTATTGTTTACATTGTTTGTATTGTTTACATTTTCAATGTTTACATTCTGCATGTGTTTACATAGTCATTGTTTACAGTTATAGTAATTAGTTAATGGGCTATGCTAATGCACTGTTACTACTATACTGATGATAAATGAATGATGAATAGTGTCGTGCACTATTGAATGAGAAGTGCACTTATGATCAAGAATTGAGTGCTGATATTTCATATACAAGTTCTTTGATTGGAGACTTGTTTCCCACAGAGACTGGGATAATATAAGGTGATGTGAATATACAAGTGCTTAATTAAGACTTGTTACACTTAGGTTTGAAATAAATTAGTTAATTATTTCAGGTTTTGGACTCATATGTTAGACAACATGTCTACATTTGAGCACTTTATTGAGCAGGGTAAATTGCTTGGGAAGACTGGTGATAAGTTAGAAGAATTTGCAACTGCTCGATATGATAAAGCAATGGAAGCGGAACAAAAGAAACTGCAGATGCAGGTGGATGAAAAAAGATTCCAAATGGAAATGGAAAAACAAAAAAGGGAATCAGAAGCTGAGGAGAGAAAACTCCAGCTACAGCTAGAAGCTGAAAGACTTCAAAAAGAGGCTGAGAATAAAAGACTTGAAAAAGAGGCTGAGAATAAAAGACTTGAAAAAGAGGCTGAGAATAAAAGACTTGAAAAAGAGGCTGAAAATAAAAGACTTGAAAAAGAAGCTGAAAATGAAAGACTTCAAAAAGAGGCTCAGGCTGAGGAAAGAAGATTACAGAGAGAGTCTGATGAGAGGAAAGAGAAAGCAAAAATGGAACATGAAGAAAAGGTCTTAGCTTTAGAGTTGGAAAAATTGAAATTGACAAGCATGAGTAATGGTAATGATTCAAACAAGGGTTCATCTTCTGGTAAGGCTAATAATGATACTTTTAAGATTAAGTTACCAACATTTAGTCCTTCCAGCGATGACATAATGTTCTATCTGGACAGATTTGAACAAGCATGTACAGCTCATAACATAGACAAAGCAAAATATGTTTATCAGTTATCAGGGATACTGACAGGTAAAGCTCTAAGTATATTAAATATGGTGGATGAACCTGACAAGAACAATTATGAGGTTGTCAGGGCCGCTTTGTTAAAGAAATATCAGCTTAACGAAGACGGCTATCGTCTACAATTTAAAAAACATGTTACCTGAAAATGGAGTTGAATTCTCCGAGTTTATTGCAAGAATACGCATTACTTTCTCACGATGGGTTGAACTATCTAAGACGGAAAAAACTTATGAAGGACTTATGGACTTAATACTTAGAGACAAAGTCATGTCGTCTGTCAATGAGTCTTTCCTTGCTTTCCTTCATGAACGTAAACCTAAAACAATAAAAGAAATGGAAGATTTCTGTTGCCAATACGTAACTGCGCACCCACACATAACCATGGGTAACTCTAAGGTGAAAGAAGGTTTACCAGTTGCTTCGGCAGCTCCGTATGGTCAAAACTTTGCTCGTAGATCCCAACAAAATTTTGATAGAAAGAGTAGCGGTAATTTCTGTCAAAATCATGGAAATCAATTTCATGGTGATTCTTCTTCGAAGAATTGGAGACAACCTGATAGTACTCGTTACTATCACCCTAATAATTATAAGCATTTCAAAAGAGGATATGGTAATAGAGGTTATTCCTGCCGAAGACCTCAAAACCAAACAAATAGATGTTCGCATCAATGTGAACATGATAGTAATCGTGGAAACTGGAATTCGAACCAGTATAACAATTACAATAGAGACAATAATAACTGCAGAGATAATAATAACTTTGATAACTTCAGAGGTAATAATAGTCGGGGTAGATCTCAACACAAAAAAAAGAGATATCAGCAGGCTAATGCTGTACAACAGGAAACTGAGGCAGCCTGTAATCATGTTGTTGATAGTAAAAACTTTGACGCTGTCACTAGTTCCGCTTTTGACTTTGAGAGAGCAAACAAATGCCCCCAATGCAGTACTTTATTCGAACCGGGTACCATAACTACTTTGAGTTGTGGTCACCCACTTCCCGCTCTTCCTGCTGCTGTTGCGCATGACGGGAGGGGTTCTTTAATTCTACATAAGGGTCTTGTTAATGATACTCCGGTCTCACTACTTTTCGATTCCGGATGCACCACTATTGGTGTTAGACAATCGCTTGTAGATCCATCTTGTGCTACAGGAAGGGTTATTAAATGTGTCACATTTGGCGGCACTCTAGAAAAATATCCTACTGCTGTAATTCGCATTGCCACTCCTTTCTTTACTGGAGATGTGCATGCTTGTCTCTTACCTAATCCTATTGCGGACCTTATTATTGGTCGTATTCACGGAGTTAGGGAGTGTACCCCACAGCAGATTGCTGCTTGGGAAGATAATAACATGCAAGCTACAAATGCAGTAGTTACAAGAGCACAAGCTCTACAAACACCCGAAACTTCACTGAATAGTGATAATGAAGTTGATAGCCAAGATAGTCACTTAGTAATCACTCGTGACTCTTTCATAAAATTGCAAGAAGAAGATTCTTCTTTAAAAAAATTCTTCGTTCTTGCGAAGAAAGGTGATCCGAATCAGGATACAAATAGAAAATCTTGGATTGCAATGAGAAACGGCGTACTTGTACGTATGGTACAAGATTCGGCTACGTCGGCACATTCGCAAATTCTTGTTCCCAAGAGCATGAGAGTCCAAATATTGCAACATGCTCATGACTCGCAATGTGCTGGACATATGGGTTTTGCCCGTACGAAGTCGAGAGTCCTTGCGGCTTTCTTTTGGCCTTTTGTCAATAAGGACATTCGTATTTACTGCCGATCATGCAAGGTATGTCAGGAGGTCAAATCTAGAGGACCACGACATGCTGCGCCTATACAGGCTGCTGACATTCCTATTCGGCCGTTTCAGAAAATGGCCATAGATATTATTGGCCCTTTTAAGGTCAAGTCGGCCAGAGGACATCAGTTTATCCTTACATGTGTCGATATGTGCACACGTTGGCCAGAGGCTATTCCTCTTAAGAGCATATCTACTACAGATATCGCAGATGCTCTTTGGTTGATATTTTCTCGCTTGGGGTTCCCCAGAGAAATATTGTCAGACCATGGCACTCAACTCATATCTGACACTATGTCCCAGGTAATGTCTACCTTACATATTGAACGATCTCTCAGTAGTATCTACCATCCTATGTCTAATGGGTTAGTTGAGCGTCTGAATAGAACGCTCAAGACTTTGCTTGGTAAGATAACTGAAGATCATCCTCAAGATTGGGACAGGGTTTTACCCGCGGCTCTCTTTGCCTATAGAGAAGTCCCTAATGAACACACAGGATTTTTCTCCCTTCGAACTTGTCTTTGGCGCGCGTCCACGCGGCCCTATGTCTTTATTACACGATCTCATCACTGCCGATGATATTAGCGATGAAACTCAATCCTCATATGAGTATGTCATTGCTCTTAGACAAAAGATCATTGAGGCATGTAAGCTAGCAACTGCTTCATCAGAAATTGCTAAAGAGAAGGCAAGGCAGTTTGCTAACAAGAATAGATGTCTACGACAACTTTGTCCAGGTGACAAAGCATTCGTCCTACTCCCCAGTAGGGAAAATAGACTTCTTATTGCATGGAAAGGTCCGTATGCAATAGTCTCTCGGATTTCCGATGTTGACTATGTGGTCGATATTGATGGAAAGCATAAAACTTTCCACATAAACATGCTTTCGGAATTTCACGAACGTCCGGACTATTTGCTGCCTATTTTCCAGGCAACGGATGATGCTCCTGCACCTCACGGTCATTATTCATCCCTGTCTGTCATTCAGGATGAGGAAGCTACCTTCTCTGATGTCAACCTTCCCTTCCAGTGGTTCCATTACATTCCACGGAATCTTGGAAAAACGTTTCTGTTTCTCCTAATCTTTCTGGTGACGAACATCGACAAGTCTCGTCGATGTTACAAACATTTCAGGATGTTCTCACTGACATTCCTGGACACACAGATGTCATAGAACATGACATAATTCTTACCGACAATAATCCAATTAGGGTTAGGCCGTATCCTATTCCTATACACTTTCAGTCGCAAGTGGAAAAGGAATTGGATGAAATGATTCAATTAAATATAATTGAACCATCGACTTCACCATATTCTTCTTCCATGGTTATTGTCCGGAAGAAGGATAAGAACATACGAATTTGCGTTGATTATCGCAAATTGAATTCAGGTCACAAAGTTCGACGCTGAACCGATGCCTTTGTTAGAAGATCTACTGATTAGACTTTCTAATTCTAGATTCTTCACTAAACTTGACTTGTCTAAAGGTTATTGGCAAGTGCCTTTAGCAGAGCATGCCAAACTCTTACTGCTTTTTCTACACCTAGGGGTCTATTTCAATGGAATGTTATGCCTTTTGGTCTCATGAACGCCCCTGCCACTTTCGTTCGCATGATGCGTCGAATTCTGTCACATCGTTCGGATGTCATCGCATACTTAGATGACATCTGTCTCTTCAGTGATACCTGGGAAGATCACTATTTAGGGTTATATGACTTACTGTCCACTCTACGTGAGAATAATTTGACAGCAAAACCTTCTAAAGCTTTTGTTGGTTTTGGTGAAATCTCTTTCCTGGGTCATCGTGTTGGTCATGGTCTCTTGAAGACAGAAGACCACAATACTTCCAAAATACTGAACATCTCTGTTCCTAAAACGAAGAAACAAGTTAGGAGTCTCTTAGGTTTAATTCAATTTTATGGGAGATTTATTCCAAATTTATCTTCGATCATGGCACCTCTATCAACATTGTTGAAGAAAGGTTCGCCTAATCTGGTCCGTTGGTCTGAAGAATGCCAATCTTCACTAGACCAAATCAAGAATATATTTTCTTCTCCTCCCATCTTAAGATTACCTACTCTTGATAGGACTTTTGTTCTTCGGAGTGATGCTTCATCCACTGGGATTGGAGCAGCACTGATGCAAGAATATGCAAATACTCTGCATCCTGTTATGTACATTTCTAGAAAACTAAATGCGGCAGAGAGGAACTACTCGGTTTTAGACCGTGAGTTGTTAGCGATGGTTTGGTCAATTCTAAAGCTACAAAGATTCCTCCTGGGCGCACATTTCATTCTAGAGACTGATCAGAAAGCTCTTACAGCTATTCAGACTAAGAATTTGAAGAGTTCGAGATCCACTCGATATGCTATAGCTCTTCAACCTTTTCACTTCACGGTACGAGCTATCCGTGGTGCGGATAATGTGATGGCTGACATTTTGTCTAGATGCCCACATGACTCCAACTAATACTTCTGTCCTATATTTCCATATATTACAGAGTCATAACACACCTATATTTCTACAATAGATTAGCACATCTGTACTTACTTTATATGTACACACTATCGTGCTTTGTTGTCATCTTCTTCTGTTCGTTTTTTTAAGATGATAGAGGAGGACTGAGTAGTTAATATAAGGGCCGTTAGTTTACTAAACAGCCACAATTATTAATAATGTATTGTACCTTATGAAGCATATTAGTTATTAATTAGCATTATATTGCTTGTACTTTCTCAGAATGTCATTGTTGAGCTGAGGACTTACCTTACGAGTTCTAGATTGTGTACTTACCCTCGGAATACCAGAGCATATGTCCTGGATCGTCATGTAGTTTAACTTTACTATGTACTTATGTCATTACATGTCAAAGAATGTACTATCTAAATTTTCCTATCAGATTTGTACATCCATTTTTAAAGACAATATTAGAGTATGCTGTTTAATGATGATTATAGTAACTTGCATACGTATATTGTGTTTACATGCTAACGTGATGTGTGTTGGTGACACCTCCCCGATGTGAATATTTTTTGAGACATATTTATTTTTCTGTTGAGGTATATCCTCACCAGACACTCTATAATTAGCCTATTGTTTGGCAATTTAGTTAATTATCAGCGCATAATTCGTGCGTTTTGAGCCGCTTATCGCTTGCTCTTTGATATTGAAAAAAAAAAATATGTTCCACATTTTTTTTTTATCGGGAGGAGGTGGTGATATGTTGCGTGATAAATTCTCGCAACATCGTTTTATTTCAATATCTGTTTTATAACGCAAGGGCAACAACTGCTTGGAATTTATAGTCACTTTTCTCGGTAAGCATTTGTCTTCTCGCGTTGGTATCGAATGCAGTTAAGTTTGAGCTGTGGTCGTTTTGCGCTGGACTGCGCATGACTTGTCTTGCTTCTTTGTCGATCGGTTTCCGCCCACGACTAGTGGGAGTGAGCGATTTGGAATGGCGAAAGAGATGCCTCGTTGAAGAGGGGATCTCCGCTATTTTTGTTCTGTCAGGGATGTGTAGTCCTCTTAATGGATATTTCGTTTATTCGAGATAATACCTCTAGTGTTTCCCACATGTCGGGAGGCGTGATATTTCTGTGTATTTCATGAAAGCAAGGTAAATTGACTCTTTCATTAACTCTATTGATTTTGGGTCGTGAACGATTTCGATTCATAGCCTGTCTGCGAAAGTCGTCGTCACGAGATGTTTTTTCCCAGCTCACATGTCGCTGCATTGTACTGCATCGGTTGATGCAGGTACCAAGGACCATTACTTGCTACTTTGTTAAATGAACTAGGTTTGGGAAAACCTTTATTATCTAGAGGATATTTTTGAGGACATTATTTATACTTCGGCAGACGTGTCTGTCTTGCTGAAGTCAAACTAAGGAGAGTGAACTGATCTCATACATCTGGTTATCTCCTGGCTGTTATAGAAAAGGATGGAGTTTTCCACCTGACTACATTTACAGCACTATGAAATATAACATGCATCTGACTCATCATTGTAATGCTGTCTACCGTTTATTGCTGTATTGAATGTTGCTGTGATAATGACTGTTTGATGTGCCTACACATTTGCGTAACCATTTTGTCACTGTGGCGTCCACAATAAATAATGAAGAAAAACGTCAACGGCTGTTTCAAGACTCATTGACTTTATACGTCGTGAGTTTACTGACGTCCTATGTGGATTGCCCTGTTATTGTTGCATGAACATTGTTGACTGAACACATCTACACACTACACAAAACCAGACATGCGGATGCCATCCATCATCATATGGCATCACGCATCACGCATGTCTCGACTTGGTTTTCGTTTGTTGTTCCGGCCAGCTCGGGGAGTTTAGAAATGGTCTAAGTCGCGAGCAGACGCGACCTGCGTCTTGTGATTTTCTGAGGGAAATACATTGTCTTTGTTAGTTAGTTAGCTAACTAGACTATTTCCCAGTATTATTCAAGCCTGCCTGGAGGCATATGTTCATGGTTGATTTTCCGAAATAAGGTAATTCCTCTTGTATCGAACTTTATGCTATCATCTAGAGGTTCGTCATTTTGTCGCCTTTTTGCTCGCCTGTGTGATTCAAAATGGAGAGGTACTTTGACTAGGATTAAGTCACCGGTATCTTTATACCTGAACTAGTTATATATATATATATATGGGTCGCTCTAGATCAACAAGACTATTGTCTGTGTTCCAGGATTCGTTATATCAGAGATCACGTCCAAGTCAGATGGTTAGACTTAGGAAGGTTATAAAGGTCGAGCTGACCTGTAATCCATGTATGCTATTCACGTGCAGACAGTAAACGGACTGATTGTATACATCTGATCTGCTAGCATCAGAAAGGGAATATTTATTATTGTCTATGAACAGTGATGATCTGCAGCTGACACTGTTGCAGAATTTATATATATTATTTATACAGCTTCACGAACTAGAACTCTATGATTTTGAATGCTGAACTCGTTGAACTATGTTGATGATATAAATATCCTGACTGTTTTGTGGCGTGCAATAAATGGAAAAAAATTATACAACGAAGTTACCATTTCTATGACTCTACACATCATGTTGCCTGTGTTATACCCTGTGAACTGTTCTACTACCACATACACAGCAACATCCTAAAATCAGAGAAGACACCTACATCTTGCACTTTAATACCAGGTGTCGATAGGGGTGGCAAGTGGTCGTCAATCTTATACGGAGCTAACGTACCTGGCATTGTGGCGCACCATTATCTTTTAGCCCTAATCCACCCTTATCAGTGATCTTGTCATCTCTTGTTCCAGTGGTACTTGTATGGTTCTTGTCATCAGTTCCACATTAGTGATCTTGTCATCAGTTCCACATGAGTGATCTTGTCATCAGTTCCACATGAGTGATCTTGTCATCTCTTGTTCCAGTGGTACTTGTATGGTTCTTGTCATCTCTTGTTCCAGTGGTACTTGTATGATTCTTGTCATCTCTTGTTCCAGTGGTACTTGTATGGTTCTTGTCATGTCTTGTTCCAGTGGTATTTGTATGGTTCTTGTCACCTCTTGTTCCAGTGGTACTTGTCTGGTTCTTGTCATCTCTTGTTCCAGTGGTACTTGTCTGGTTCTTGTCATCTCTTGTTCCAGTGGTACTTGTCTGGTTCTTGTCATCTCTTGTTCCAGTGGTACTTGTCTGGTTCTTGTCATCTCTTGTTCCAGTGGTACTTGTCTGGTTCTTGTCATCTCTTGTTCCAGTGGTACTTGTCTGGTTCTTGTCATCTCTTGTTCCAGTGGTACTTGTATGTTTCTTGTCATCTCTTTTTCTAGTGGTACTTGTATGTTTCTTGTCATCTCTTGTTCCAGTGGTACTTGTATGGTTCTTGTCATCAGTTCCACATGAGTGAGCTTGTCATCAGTTCTATATTAGTGATCTTGTCATCAATTCCACATTCGTGTTCTTGTCATCAGTTCCACATGAGCGATCTTGTCATCAGTTCCACATTAGTGATCTTGTCATCAGTTCCACATTAGTGATCTTGTCATCAGTTCCACATTAGTGATCTTGTCATCAGTTCCATATTAGTGATCTTGTCATCAGTTCCACATGAGTGATCTTGTCATCAGTTCCACATTAGTGATCTTGTCATCAGTTCCACATTAGTGGTCTTGTCATCAGTTCCACATTAGTGATCATTAGTTTTACTGGCCTTTGTCCAGTTCCCGGGTGTATGTGAGTAGATAGTGTGTAAGTTTTACTGGCCTTTATCTAGTTCCTTGGTGCATGTAAGGAGATAATGTGTACGTTTTACTGGCCTTTATCTAGTTCCCAGGTGTATTTAAGGAGATAATGTGTACGTTTTACTGACCTTTATATAGTTCCCGCGCGTATGTGGGGCGATAATGTGTACGTTTTACTGGCCTTTATCTAGTTCCCGGGTGTATGTAAGGAGATAATGTGTACGTTTTACTGGCCTTTATCTAGTTCCCTGGTGTATTTAAGGAGATAAAGTGTACGTTTTACTGGCCTTTATCTAGTTCCCGGGTGTATGTAAGGAGATAATGTGTACGTTTTACTGGCCTTTATCTAGTTCCCTGGTGTATTTAAGGAGATAAAGTGTACGTTTTACTGACCTTTATCTAGTTCCAGGGTGCATGTGAGGAGATAATGTGTACGTTTTACATGGCCTTTATCTAGTTCCCGGGTGTATGTGAGGAGATAATGTGTACGTTTTACTGGCCTTTATCTAGTTCCTTGGTGTATGTAAGGAGATAATGTGTACGTTTTACTGGCCTTTATCTAGTTCCTGGGTGTCTATGAGGAGACAATATGTAAGTTTTACTGGCCTTTATCTAGTTCATGGGTGTCTATGAGGAGATAATGTGTAAGTTTTACTGGCCTTTATCTAGTTCATGGGTGTCTATGAGGAGATAATGTGTAAGTTTTACTGGCCTTTATCTAGTTCATGGGTTTCTGTGAGGAGATAATGTGTACGTTTTACTGGCCTTTATCTAGTTCCTGGGTGTCTATGAGGAGACAATATGTAAGTTTTACTGGCCTTTATCTAGTTCATGGGTGTCTATGAGGAGATAATGTGTAAGTTTTACTGGCCTTTATCTAGTTCATGGGTGTCTGTGAGGAGATAATGTGTACGTTTTACTGGCCTTTATCTAGTTCCCGGGGGTACGTGAGTAGACAAAGAAATAATAGTCATACAGCTACTAATAGTCCTTCAGCTACTAATAGTCCTACCGTAGGCGTAGCGTAAGTTTACCAATGTCAGGCTGTGCGTTCAGACGGCACACTTATATAAAAGAAATTGTTACAGTTACAAGAGCATGAAGGCTGTGACGCAGATCTTCTACGAGTGATCATCTTGTGTGTCCGTCCTTCGTACACAACAAAATAATAAAACGTCTTACAGGGACATGGGGCAAAATAAAGGCAAATAAATTATGTGATCACGCAATGGTGATTTTCGTAGCAATCTTTTTTACATGATGATATTGGCAGCTCATGCACAAGCATCCTTAGTAGCATTTTGCGGCATGCTTCCGTAATTTGTAGTGGTTCCAATTTTTGTTCGTCCATACTTGCAGTCACAGCCAAAACGAGCCAATTTGTCGTGGGAGTTAAAGAGCAAAACCTGCCTTGTATTGCTGTCAACTGTGTGACAGGGTACGGTCCTGATTATATTATGTGCCAGTGAGTTGGGCACAGTACCAATTTGTCAATATGTGACAGTGTACTTCACTGTGTCAATATGTGTTAGTGTACTTCACTGTGTCAATATGTGACAGTGTACTTCACTGTGTCACTATGTGACAGTGTACTTCACTGTGTCACTCATTTCAATATAAGTTACTTAGTTATCATATCTCCTTTCTTTCAATCGTCCATCACGTCCGATTACTAGCTTCCCGCTAGAGTTGTTAATTCTTGTGGAAATGTATCAGGTTCGTTCTTCTCTTGATAGATGTTGGTAAGGTGCTATAGTGGTGTACTTCTAACTGTGTTGTAATTTTTCAATCAATTCATTCGACCAATCTGCATAACTCGGCTGAGTCATATAACAAGGTTTATTTACAAAGTACATAAATAAACAAATGCAGCTGGAAATCAAATCAATATTCTTTGTTGTGAAGGTAGTTTACTATAAGTGTCCTTATTTACTTTTCTTCCTTCGTAATTGTGTGAGTACCCAAGAATCTCGTGCAACTCACGATCTAGGTCACTTTGACCTTTGTTTCCCTTTGTTTCTTCACTTCAACTTTTCAGTACAAGTAGTGGCGTCTTTTATCTTCAATATTTAAAGTTACTATTTTCTTCAGATGAAGAGTCCTCATATACAGCTGTGACTGTTTTCTTTATTTTCTTCCTTTAATATAAATCAATCCTATCTGGGGACTGAAATAAAAATCGAGATTTTACTTACATGTGTTACTACTATACATAGTCTTTCCTTTTAGCACACAAATTTAGCTACCGCTTAATTTCTGTTATGAAAAAAAACGATATCATTAAAGTTTACACACAATATGCTTCTTTCTGAAATACTTTAAGAACTTCAACTTTGAACATGTCTTTGTGGTTCCTCGAAAACTGAGACCGCTCAAACATGGCTTCTCATCAGTTCACAAGTACAAAAACCACCTTCCCCGAGGTCGTCTAGATGGAACTGCCCTAATGATGATGTTAACTTTTTGTTAGCTCGACGGTGTTGAGTCTTTGTTACCGTCAATGATTTTGATTGGTCCAACTAAACGTATGACCGTATCTCATTGGCACGAATAATGCTGGGGTAACAAGCCTCACTGTCACCACTGGGTTCGTCATTGCGTATTTGTGACTTTTTGTTTTTGCTTTCAAGAAACAGAAAGAGAGCAGATTAGCATCATGAGAGCTTTATTTACCCAAACTCATTCACCGTCTCAGCATAGTCCACCCAGTCAAACATAACCTTCAGTTATAATTAGGGTATTCATTTGTCATATTCTTTTCCATTTTGTGTCACATTATATCACAATTTATTTTACAAATATTAGTAAATAATCTGATATATTTACGTCAAATTTAGTTGCTTCATCTATTGTGTCTTGCATATTTACAGTAAATGTATATATTGTGTGTCCTATTGAAGGTCAACGTGATTTAAATAATGTATTTATTACATGTGAAAAAAAAATCGATATGTCGCAGTATGATATCTGACATAGTTATAAGAATATGTTGACACAGTTTTCTATATGCAGTCGTGCCGTATTGACTTTATAATTAAGATCTTCACATTCTGGACGTGTTAACATGAATTGTAAATAGCCTAAAGTGTGGGTTTAACACGAACAGCAACACTAGTCTAGCTTACACATTTATATGGAGAGCCGCGTCTGCTACAGTAAATTTTGCTCTTGTGATATTTTTTTAAAATCTGGTAGACTCCGGAAGTAGATCCACTCACCGCCTGAAATCCCTGGAGCTAGCATGGTTTCAGCTGGCAACAAAAGCCGCCATATTATTCTCGTCGGGTCTCCTAGATCCCTGGAATTAAATTCTTCTGCTGGGGCTGTCTGCGATAATTTGAACTTTGCTTCCGGTAAATTGATGTAGAGACCTGAATTTTTAAAAGGCAAGCCTGCTTGCTTTGTACTGGAGTTTTAACCGATTTCTGTATGCGGTACAACACTCGCGAATCATTTCAGCCAATGGAGGCCGACGCTAGATTTTTTAGATTTACATTGGTTGCTCATGCACGCGCTTAAATTGATTGATTAAGTGGCTTACTTTCATAGTCCCTACAGTCTTTTTACGACTTTACGTTTATAGTTCATTACATTTTGTTAAATGAACTCGTATAGTTTATTACACTTCTTAAAGTGTAGCAACATAGTTCATTACATTGTCAGTTTACTTTCTCAGTTCATTACATTTTTCCATTTTACCTTAGTAGATTCTTTTGCTTCAGTACTCAGCCATAATTTATTGCTTCATTTATTTTTGTTTCACTGTTTCGTAATTAAATTTTACAATATCTGCCGTAAACGTCATTATATTTGTTCGCATCGCTTTCATATTTAATTAAATTTTACAATACCTGCCGTTAACGTAATTATATTTGTTCGCATCGCTTTCATATTTCATTAAATTTTGAAAGTTTAAATTCACTATATATAAAAATTATTAGCGTAACTAACCTGGGGGACATTCGATACTGTCCTATGCTAGAAATATATTTGTGTTCCACATCTCGCGATGATAGCTGTCGCGTTGGGGAGTTCACAATATATGTCAATAATAAAGAGGGGGGGGGGGGGGGGGGGGGGGGCTGCTGTATATGTTGGGGTGGGTATATATATATATATATATATATATATATATATATATATATATATATATATATATATATATATATATATATCTATATATATATATATATATATATGATAGGAAACTGTACAGAGCGATTCAACAGGAGGCAATCTGATCGTCAGATGTGGTCCCTCCGTCGGATAAATATTTCAGCCTGTTATCTTCTTAACATTCTGAGGGGGATGGGCCCACTAGGGTAATGACTGCCAAGTGTGCGCCTCCTGTTGTCTTTCCACGTGCGTTGCGAATTGAACCAACTCCACCTTGGTTGCACCGTTCAACTTCACTCCCGGTGTTATCCACGCTGCCAGCTTGAGGCAATAGTTAAAGTATCCATTACGTCATGTATAAATTACTGTCAATTCCAAAGCCCGTTGCGATTGCTCCACAGCCAATATGATGCTATTTGCACCGTTTCACCGAGCCTCGTAGTATCGCGGGGTAATTGCGAAGATGGTCCAGCGTCTGTTAAGACCCATCAGCTGTAGGTGTCTAGTTTTGACTGGAGGCCACTTATACCACACTCTTGTTCCACAGATAGCACCACCAATTGGTACCACCGACTAGTATCATAAAATAAGAGAGAAAACAAATACCCTCCTGAGTATTGGGTTTCGTGACATAAAATCAGGTGTCCCCCCTCTTTCCATTAAACCATCTCATCTGCCTCAGAACTTTACCCTATCTTAGCATTGACATTAATCCCAATGAGCGGAAAACAATCATTGCATTTATACTGAACACGTTTACATTTATATTTGCACTGGTTGAAAATGTTGATATAATAAGTATGTACATCATTTCTATCATAATCCAATCCCTGCTCTATATGGAACTTTTGGGTATACCGAATTCTGGCCTAGAGAAATAGTTAAGGCAATTTGATTAAGATGCCTCTTACACATGATCTAGGGTATTACTTTACAATAGACACCCACTATGACTTAGTGTTCAGGTTCCTATGGTTCCGGGCTTTCGGTATATGTAGTGGTGTTTGATGGTATTGTATGATGTTGATATTACTAAATGTAATTGTATGAGGCCAGCTGTGAAGGCTCCTGAGATAAAATGTAGTTGAGAATTGTCAGAAGGCCTTTCTTGCTACCACTACGACCTCACACTTAATTTTTTTTTTTTTAATGAATGTGGCTACGTAAAGTGTCTAGGGTTATGATATGTAGTGTGGTGTAATAGGTTATAGATATACCCACAGATATTTAACAAGACTAATAATATTAATAAATGTTACAATACACTGAACTAACTCACGTGTGTAAAATTTTTGATAAAAATTATATTACATTTATTTTGTTCTGGATCAATTTTTTAGGTTGACCAGAACTTAAAAAGATTTAGAGATTATGAAAGAAATGCATGGAATATTATATCATAAATGCAATAGTGTACATATATATGTACTATACTAGTTAGTTTTATTAAAATGTTCTAGTAGTCATCTACTTGGGAGGATAGTTACTGTTTGTGCTGTTGGGTGGCCTCATCACACCTGTCTATATTGACTACACAGTGTCCAGAAAATGGTGGGAATTTTTATGAGGGTATTAGTAACTAAACGTGGTTGGTGAATGTCCAGCAGACCAGAGGCTCACTCATCTTTTAATTGTAGCTCTGGTGCTGAAATCTGGTGGTCCCACCTCTCTGTGCTGGCGGGCAATAATGGTGGTCTCTGTCACAAGTACTGCACAGATACACTCGAGTAAAGTCACCAACTGAATAGTCACTGCTTGGTTGACAACAGAAACTCGCAGCTCTGCAATCAAAGTATGGGCCATGTGTCAAAATCTATTCTCTACCCACGTCTGGACACAACACTGACACAACAACCACATCATACAGACAGGTCAGATCTCTCTGACCAAACAGCACATTTACCATGGTGGTTTTACATCAGATAGATCCTCCCAGACCATAGATTCTGAAAAATATTTATTAGTTGTCTGCCCTAAAAGAGGATAGGTAATATGTTTCATTATTCCCAACACTTGATCTGTCTTGCTAACCCTTGCTGGAGTTTATGTACATTGTTGGTCCCTAGACCCTGACTAGGGCGGGGGGTCTAGAGCAAATCCCTACTTGTTTGTAAGGCTAGATTTCGATATGGCAGTATCAAATCACTCGAACCTGAAACAATATTCAAAATATATAAGGAAATAATTTCAATCTTACCAGATTATGAATAAATAACACAGAATTGCTAGCAAAACTCAGCTGAGCTGCTGGCTATAGTATGGCGTCCCTAAATTTATTACACTTTCTTTCATATGGAAATCACCACACTTTAAAATCTGTGTCTATCACTGAACAACTATTGAAGAATGGCCCCACTTTCGCGTCTGAGCGCTAATGATATGATTGTCTGTGGCCAATCACTGCCTAGGTTTATTTTAAATTTCAAATTTCCTACCATAAAGTCATTTCAGTCATGCTTCAGTCAAGTATGGATGGTTATCTGTTAGTCTGTCCGTCTCTACTTGTGTTTCTACAAAATGTACTCGATTTTTGAACCAACCTTTCTCTCCCCTCCAAAATTTTGTCGTTAAAAGTTATTTTTAGACACAGCCACCACAAATATCCCTCTCCTCCATACTAAGTAAATTTGAACACCTGCGTTTCGAGGTCGTGTTTTTTTGTGCAATTAGCGACACTTTTAGATTCAATACAGTCTGTCGAAGATGTGAACAACACTGTCTTTTGTCATTATCTTCAATATTATCTATCCGTCTGTAAAATTAAGAACATATTAGTTCACTGCTCAGAATAGGCCATCCGGCCAGCTAATTTTTATATTCCTAACATTAATATTAAGAAAAAAATACTTTTTAATTTTGTAATATTCCAAACATCTGCGTTTTAGCCGCTGAATTCAAATCAAGGGCTTGGTATTGCAAAAGCGTCCATTCCGTACCTCGTGTCAATTTGGGGGACGGGAATTTTTACTTTCCTCCATCCCCCCCCATTGCGTCTCCTTAGCCTTTCTAGTCTCACGCAATCTTTCCAGTCATATTTTTTTTTCCTTTTTGATCCGCCGTTCCCCTCCTGTCTAGCAAGTCAATTTTTATGGAGGATGATGACCCGCGGTCTAGGCGATCATGTACTATTCGCAGCCTACGCATTATGTTTTTTATCCTTAAATGTTATCTTTGGAGGGATTTTACCGTTGTATCTCTGTCAATTTCACTACACATCTCCCCACTTGAAAACATGCCTATGGCAAGTTCCAAAACCAGCGATACACATAGGTAAAATTACTCCTCACGTCTGCCACTACTCTAATTTTGATCACAGGGGTGCCGACTGAGGAAATCTGCACCGACATTCAATTTGCCTGGGATATATTGGATACTGAACTGATAAGGTTGAAGCAATAAAGACCACCTCAGCAATCTTGCGTTTCCATGCTTAGCCTGAGACAAGAACACGAGAGGCTGATGGTCCGTCTCCACCACAAATGTCCTACCATACAGATAGATTTGAAACTTCTTTATTGCCCAGATTAATGCTAAACATTCCTTTTCGCTTGTGGAGTATCCTTGTTCCGCCTTATTCAATTTGCGGCTTGCATAAGCGACTGGTTTCAGTTCCCCATCAGGTGAAGCTGATCTTTGCAACAAAGCCCCTCCTAGTCCTACATTACTTGCATCGGTTCTTAAGACAAAGTCCTGTGTCAAATCAGGCAGTTTGAGAATAGGCTTGCTAGTGAGTTTTTCCTTTAACTCTTGGAACGCTAGTTCACATTGTGCAGTCCAAATAATTTTATCTGGAAGTCCCTTGCGAGTCAAATCAGTCAGAGGAGCACAAATAGCGTTAAAATTCTTGATGTATTTCTGATAAAATCCGCATAACGACACAAATGATCGCACGTCCTTTTTTGTTTGCGGCCTAGGTGCTCTCTGCAGTTTTTCCAAGTTCTTAGGATCAGGGGTCATATTACCCTGATATACAGTGTGTCCCAAGAATTCCAACTCTTTGCATCCAATACAACATTTTGTTGGCCTAGCAGTTAAGTTCGCCTCCCGAAGTCTATCAAACAACATCTCCAGAGCTTCAATGTGTTCTTCAAATGTCTCTGTGGCGACGAGAATATCATCCATGAAATTCGTGATACATGGGTTATTCAGGGGATCCAACAATTTTCGCATCATCCTTGAAAACACACTCGGAGCATTTTTCAGTCCGAATGGTAGCATATTGAATTCATAATGTCCATCCGAAGTGCTAAAAGCCAAATAAGGTCTCACTTCAGGCTTCACTGGGATCTGGTAATAGCCTTTACTAAGATCCACCTTTGAAAAGTATGTTGCCTTGTTCAGTCTGGCAAATAACTGTTTTGTGTCTGGTAATGGATCCACTTGTCCTTCTGTGACAGCATTCAGTTTCCTGTAATCTATGCACAGTCTGTGTTCCCCAGACGGTTTTCTCAACAAAACGACACTAGAACTAAAAGATGATTCACTGTGCGAAATAATCCCCTCCTTCAACAAATACTCTATTTCTTCCTTCAATGCCTTCTCCTTCGCGAACGGAATAGAATAGGCTCTCATACAGATTGGGTTTGAGTCTACCAGTTTCATGTCATACTGTAGCAAATTTGTATGGCCTGGTTTATCTGTTAATACATCTGTATGTTCCTCCAGAACCTGTTGAACTCTCTCCCTCTGGTTTTTAGTCAGGTGCTTACTGACTTTTACCTGTGCTGCTGTTTCATAAGGATGTAATGGGTATTCATGTGAGGTGAGTGGTTCTTTTTGCATCTGGGTTGCAATAGCCAAGGTCAATAAGGGGGTGCTTTCCTGGAGTGGTCTGTCCAGATACTTCTTTAACAGGTTTACATGATAAACTTTTTCCTTCCCCTTTTTGTCAATTTTATAGTTTGTTCTAGATACCTTCTCTAGAACCGTATATGGACCTTGCCAACCAATTTGTAATTTATTCTGGCTTCCCGGTAGTAGAAGCAGCACCTTCTCTCCGACTGCCAGTTCCCTGTCCTTTGCCTTCCTATTAAAATATGCTGCATCTTTCTTCCTGGCTTGTTTCAAATTATCATTTGCCAGTTTCCATCCAGCTTTCAAACGAGTGGTCAGTTCGTTCACATATTGATACGATGAGGTAACAGTCTCTTCCGCCTTCTCATCTGTCCAGGTCCTTAATAGGGCTTCTAATGGACCTTTTATTGGCCTCCCAAATAGCAGAGTTGCGGGAGCCATCCCGGTTGAACTATGTGGTACCTCCCGGTACGCAAACAATGCGGCGGGCAGGAATTGATCCCACAGATCCGGTTTTTCGTGTGCCAGCTTTCTCAGGATAGAAATGAGAGTCCCGTTGAACCTCTCTACCTGGCCGTTCCCTTGTGGATGGTACGGACTACAATGAAAGTGCCTGGCTTGAAATAGCTTAAAAACTTCTTCCGTTAGTTTCCCCTTGAACTGAGATCCATTATCTGTCAAGATTTGATGCGGGAATCCTAATCGGGTAAATATTGTAAGTAGTGCCTCTGCTACATGTTTTGAATCAATTGATGGCAGGGCTACCGCCTCTCCCCACATAGAACAAGTGTCCACCAGAGTAAGGATGTAACTGTTCCTCCTCTTGGTCCGAGTGAGAGGTCCTACAATATCCACTGCAACCCTCTCAAAAGGTGTTCCCACTATGGGCATTTCCCCTAGAGTTGCAGGAGCAGTCCAGTGCTTTGGAGCTACCCTTTGACATTCTGGGCAGGATTTGACATATCTTTTTATATCCTCCGTTATCCCTGGCCAGAAGTAATGACAAGCTATACGCTGTCCTGTGGCGCTGATCCCCATGTGACCACTGAAGGGAATCGCATGCCCGAGTTCCATCACTTTATCTCTATATGAAGTGGGAAGAACCAGCTGGTTGTGACCATTTGTTCCAGTTCCGGCCTTCCTGTATAAGAGTTTGTTCTTCATGAAATATTCCCCTTTGCTCGGAGGTGTGTGGCATTTGGGCAATTTTTTTAAACAGGGCTTGAGTGTCCTATCCTCAGCCTGTGCCTTCCTCATCTCCTCTGGATGAGCATTTATAGGTTCACCTTCTTCCTCCTTCTTCTGTGACCTGGTCTGCACTGTCGCCATGATCACAGGTTTCTCGGGATTCCCCAAGAAGACGTATCTACACCCCCAATATCAGAGGGTAGATTGGTTCATCTATCACTGCTGCTCTGATTTCTCCTTCCACATAGCGAGTTTTCACCGTTATCCTTGCGATGGGAAGTGTCATGAGTGGTATGTCCTTAGTCGCCCCTTGTATTTCCACTGTTTCTGTGGTATACTGACTTGGGTCCACTAGGCTAGACTTCACAACTGAATCATAATCCAAACCTGTATCATAAAGGCACCTTATGGTGACCCCCATTACAAATAACATCCTCACAAACTGGGGGGTGATAAGGTTCCTGTTGTCCTTTAGGATTAACCTTTAATCTTTGCGTCCGCGACTTCATTGCAGCAATGTTTGAAGGTTTCCTTCTACAAGATTCGGTGTTATGGTTATCCTTCTTGCACCATTTACACCATCTTTTTCCTTGGTTCAACGGTTTTCTTTCATTGAACTTTTGGTCATTGAACTGTGAGTTTCTGTCGCGATAGTCATTTCTTGGCCGCTCAAAGTTTGTCCTACCTTTATTTCCCTGCTCTCTATTATCAAATTTATTAAATTGCTGTGGAGCTTTAAAATTGTCTATGTGCTTCTTCTTAGCACCACTTACCTCTGCCTGGGCTGCCTGATACCTCTCAGCAACATTTAAAATTTCCCCCAACTTCTCTGCACCTTGTTCCATGAGAAATTTTCTCATGTCTGGAGCCATGGACTCTCTCAATTGCTCAATCATGATCATTTCTTTAAGATCTTGGGTCTTCCCCAGAGCCGTCCATTTTTCCAAATAGGTTTCTAGTCTAGCAGAGAATTGGTGGTATGTCTCCCCAGACAACAGTTTGGCATTTCTAAATTTCTTACGATAAAATTCACCATTCTTCTCGTACCTTAATAACAAAGCCTGCTTTAACATGTCATAATTGTCTTGGTCTTCCCTGTTCATTTTAGCAAATACTTCATAAGAAGTACCTCTCAATCCCTGTGATAGCTTTAAGCTCCACCTCTCTCTCTCTAACCCATATGTAGTAGCTAATAACTCAAAACGTCCTAGGTACCCCTCTATGTCATCGTCTTTTTCAACAAAATGGTCTAAATGAAACCCCATAGCTGAGTTTGAGGCTCCCAGACTATGCGTAGCATCTGAGGCAAAAGGGCTGGCACCATTTTCAGGAGCCTGGCCTTGTAATTCCAGCTCCCTTAGTCGTAATTCGTGCTCCCTTTGCAACCTTCTATCTTCTGCCTCCCTTTCGGCCTTTTTATCTTCTGCCTCCCTTTCGGCAGTCAACCTTTTTTCTTCTGTATCCCTTTGCTGTCGTTTTTCTTCTGCCTCAATCTGCAGCCTCTTAATGTCTCTATCAGCCTCTAACCTCTTCTCTTCAGCTAACCTCCTTTCTTCCCGTTCAATATATTTATCACATTCAGCCGTTACGTATTGAATTAAAATTTGACCATCCATTCCCATCTCCTTCGCGGTGAGCACAGCAGCTGATCTAAATTTTGCCAGCTCCGCCATACTTTTTAGACAATATAATACTATACAAGCTAAATCTCTAACCAGTAAATACACTAAGTACTTCTTATGACTAAAGTCTAACTAATTCTAACTAACCAGTTAACTAATCAATTATTACTGGCTGTGAAGATTCACCAACTTTTATCTGCAGGGACACTTTTAATTTTAAAGGGAATTTTACAATTTATTTCCCTACTTTTATTTCTCCCACCAGGAGATCCTAATATTACTGTTGGGCTAATTATCCCTGGACAAGACCCCAATTTATGTAGTGGTGTTTGATGGTATTGTATGATGTTGATATTACTAAATGTAATTGTATGAGGCCAGCTGTGAAGGCTCCTGAGATAAAATGTAGTTGAGAATTGTCAGAAGGCCTTTCTTGCTACCACTACGACCTCACACTTAATTTTTTTTTTTTTTTAATGAATGTGGCTACGTAAAGTGTCTAGGGTTATGATATGTAGTGTGGTGTAATACGTTATAGATATACCCACAGATATTTAACAAGACTAATAATATTAATAAATGTTACAATACACTGAACTAACTCACGTGTGTAAAATTTTTGATAAAATTATATTACATTTATTTTGTTCTGGATCAATTTTTTAGGTTGACCAGAACTTAAAAAGATTTAGAGATTATGAAAGAAATGCATGGAATATTATATCATAAATGCAATAGTGTACATATATATGTACTATACTAGTTAGTTTTATTAAAATGTTCTAGTAGTCATCTACTTGGGAGGATAGTTACTGTTTGTGCTGTTGGGGTGGCCTCATCACACCTGTCTATATTGACTACACAGTGTCCAGAAAATGGTGGGAATTTTTATGAGGGTATTAGTAACTAAACGTGGTTGGTGAATGTCCAGCAGACCAGAGGCTCACTCATCTTTTAATTGTAGCTCTGGTGCTGAAATCTGGTGGTCCCACCTCTCTGTGCTGGCGGGCAATAATGGTGGTCTCTGTCACAAGTACTGCACAGATACACTCGAGTAAAGTCACCAACTGAATAGTCACTGCTTGGTTGACAACAGAAACTCGCAGCTCTGCAATCAAAGTATGGGCCATGTGTCAAAAATCTATTCTCTACCCACGTCTGGACACAACACTGACACAACAACCACATCATACAGACAGGTCAGATCTCTCTGACCAAACAGCACATTTACCATGGTGGTTTTACATCAGATAGATCCTCCCAGACCATAGATTCTGAAAAATATTTATTAGTTGTCTGCCCTAAAAGAGGATAGGTAATATGTTTCATTATTCCCAACACTTGATCTGTCTTGCTTAACCCTTGCTGGAGTTTATGTACATTGTTGGTCCCTAGACCCTGACTAGGGCGGGGGGTCTAGAGCAAATCCCTACTTGTTTGTAAGGCTAGATTTCGATATGGCAGTATCAAATCACTCGAACCTGAAACAATATTCAAAATATATAAGGAAATAATTTCAATCTTACCAGATTATGAATAAATAACAAAGAATTGCTAGCAAAACTCAGCTGAGCTGCTGGCTATAGTATGGCGTCCCTAAATTTATTACACTTTCTTTCATATGGAAATCACCACACTTTAAAATCTGTGTCTATCACTGAACAACTATTGAAGAATGGCCCCACTTTCGCGTCTGAGCGCTAATGATATGATTGTCTGTGGCCAATCACTGCCTAGGTTTATTTTAATTTCAAATTTCCTACCATAAAGTCATTTCAGTCATGCTTCAGTCAAGTATGGATGGTTATCTGTTAGTCTGTCCGTCTCTACTTGTGTTTCTACAAAATGTACTTGATTTTTGAACCAACCTTCTCTCCCCTCCAAAATTTTGTCGTTAAAAGTTATATTTAGACACAGCCACCACAAATATCCCTCTCCTCCATACTAAGTAAATTTGAACACCTGCGTTTCGAGGTCGTGTTTTTTTGTGCAATTAGCGACACTTTTAGATTCAATACAGTCTGTCGAAGATGTGAACAACACTGTCTTTTGTCATTATCTTCAATATTATCTATCCGTCTGTAAAATTAAGAACATATTAGTTCACTGCTCAGAATAGGCCATCCGGCCAGCTAATTTTTATATTCCTAACATTAATATTAAGAAAAAAATACTTTTTAATTTTGTAATATTCCAAACATCTGCGTTTTAGCCGCTGAATTCAAATCAAGGGCTTGGTATTGCAAAAGCGTCCATTCCGTACCTCGTGTCAATTTGGGGGACGTGAATTTTTACTTTCCTCCATCCCCCCCCAATTGCGTCTCCTTAGCCTTGCCAGTCTCACGCAATCTTTCCAGTCATATTTTTTTCCTTTTTGATCCGCCGTTCCCCTCCTGTCTAGCAAGTCAATTTTTATGGAGGATGATGACCCGCGGTCTAGGCGATCATGTACTATTCGCAGCCTACGCATTATGTTTTTATCCTTAAATGTTATCTTTGGAGGGATTTTACCGTTGTATCTCTGTCAATTTCACTACAGTATTAACGAAAGTAGAGTTTTCCTGAGATACAAGTCCACAAGATGCTCAAACACGTTGTCCGGTCCTTTAAAGTGGAATCCAGATCCTATTCCTTACTCTTGCTTGTCTGGCTGCCTTCGTGACGAGTTGAATTTCACAGTGCGATAAACTTACAAGGCGCTAAATTATAAGGCACCATTAGGCCCACATCCAGATTGCTACTATATGAGAAGGCTCCAATCAGAAATGTTGTATTTTTTACATTTCAAATGCCAAGCCAATAGCATGCCAGATGCGTATATTTCCCTTCTCTCACAAAAAATTTCGTACATATCAAACGCGAAAATAAATGTGTTGTTTATAATAATCGCCATATATGGTATGCCAGCTTCCGTCTATTATCGATCAGTTTACACTCACGACTTCAAAATGTCTCCCCCAAATTGATATTATCTGTAATTATCATCACAGGTACCTTCGAGGGAAGTAATTGCATCAATTATGAGACACTCCTTTAGTCGCTTGTATTAACACTGAAGCGACACACCCCGATTGACCAGCCTGTATGGACGTGGCTGCGCAATCGTAAACAACAATTCACGCCTGAAGTCAATCTGGTGCAATCACTTAAGCGATTACAATCAGTCCTTAAGGATGGTCAACGAAGCCTTGACCTGACACGAATCGAAGTGTGAAAATGTAAACAATGACTGGGGCACACATTTTTGTGCTCCAAAATAAAAGTGAATAGACAATGGCTGTCACGAAATTGCCTCCCCTGCTTTGCATTAGTGGTCCAACAGTGAACCAAAACTCAAGAGTATCTAATATGGGTCTTCAAAGGTGTCTACCTTCGCACCAGATTACTCTTGTCAGAGTTGTAGATAGAAGGATAATGCTGCTTCTATCTCGAGGTAGTTTTCATAAGATATTTCAGAAGTCAATAACAATGCTGCATTGTTAACTTCTCTTTGATCCGCCGCCTTTTATGAAGAATTAAGCAATTATTAATGTTAGCTCGTTCAAACCCCCTCCCAGATTTACTCAGTGGAATTCTTATTATTATGGAATAGGTCGGTTTAGAGTGTATTTAGTAAATTGACTGAGACAAACATGCAGTACGTTCAAAATGATTAAATCAAAGTAAAATTTGTATAATTACAAATAACAAATTTAATAATCATCTAAGTTTTAACAGCTTAAATAAAATGAATAATGATTGATCAGGAAAAATATCATCACTGTTGTGATGGACTGGTTATTTTATGTAAGAAGTCACGTGCAGCTTATAGGTTTCACTTAGCTGCAAATGGTAGTTTCTTCTCCCGCTGGGTTTTTCGGGTTCTGTGCAGATAGGTCACTGGAGTTCTCGCGTCTCTTGTCACGATTGTAGGGCGCAGTACGTTCCCAGAAATGTCAGGGAGTGTCTACGAAGTTAGTCCCTGGTCTTTAAGCTCAGGCTCCTGTTCCCTTCTTGTTCCAGAGATAGTACCCTCAACTGGTACCACACACAGCTATGGTAAAAGAATAGAAACGAAACGCTCTCCTGAGTATTGCGTTTTGCGACACATAGTTATGGGTCCCTTTCTGCTATTCCACCATCCCATCTACCACAGACTTTACCCTAGATGAGAATCGATCATTTCTTTCATCTTTTCCTCCCTGCTCCATATGGAACTTGGGGACTTTCTATGCTTTTTATTTCTCTTTAAGAAACTAACAATAAAGAAGTAACCAGCCCTTGTGGTAGTGGTTCATGAAATCATCATTCTTTATGATGAGGTTTCCAGCCTCAAATGACTTGGACATCCATATATATATATATATATATATGGAAGGAGCGAAGCTCCTGACCGGGTGGGAAGGAAAGTCCACTGACCCCTCCACCCCCCACCCCCAGCCTCGCAATGACATGTCATTGGGCCAAAAGGGCTGGAAAGCTCGAGTGCCGCTGGTTAGAGAGAGAAAAGAAAGTAGAAAAAAAAATATATATATATTTATATATATATATACTTACTTACTTACTTAGTCGTTCCCCTTCTACCGTGAGGTGTAGAGGTTTGGAAGAGAGAGCGCCAGACCATTCTATCAGCTGTCTTCTTCCTGGCCTGGTTCCATTCTAGTCCTCGGTCCTTCAAAGATTGTCTAAGGTTGTCCTCCCAGCGGACTCTGGGTCGTCCTGGAGGTCTGGATCCCTGGCTCTTTGTTTCCCATGCTTGTCGTGGTAGCCGATCTTCTCCCATTCTGCAGACATGGCCAAACCATCTTAGTTGGGACTGTTCTATTTGGGTCTGCAGCGGATGGGATTTTAGGCCTTGACGGACCGTCTGGTTGCGGACCATGTCTCTTCTTGTTACTTCAACCACTTTCCTCAGATACCTCATTTCTGAGGTTTGGATCTGGCTTTTGTGGGTTGTAGTCATTGCCCACGACTCGCATCCATATGTCAAGACTGGGACATAGGTGGAGCGGTATACAGCCATCTTCGTTTTCTTACCAACCTCTTTCTTGCTGAGGAATCCACGATTTATGGCCTGAAAAAGTCTCCCAGCCGCTGCTTTTCGAGTGGCCAACTCTTCTTTGATGCCTCCCTTTCGGTCTATAATAGCTCCGAGATATTTAAAGTGGTCGACCTGCTCCAGGACCTGTTCTCCCAACTTAATCTGATGTTTTTCTTTCTTCTCGTGATATCACCATGGATTTTTGTTTTAGAGCTGCTTATGACCATCCCTCTCTTCTCCAGCTCTTCCTTCCAGACTTGCAGGTTGGATTGGAGATGTGCCTCTGATTTAGCAATCAGGGCAACATCATCAGCAAATGCCAGCTCCGAAATATAGACCTGTCTCATCTTCCAGTACCCCACTGAATACTTTCTTGTTCTCTCCTTACATGCCTTGATGACGTCGTCCATAAGGAGTATGAAGAGGTAAGGTGATAGGATATCACCTTGTCTTACACCAGTGGTGGTCCTGAACTCTTCTGACTTATGGTTTGTTGTTCTCACATAATTTCTGCAAGACTTGTAGAAGCTCTGTATAGCATGAATCAGAGGTGCTGGAATATTCTTCCTTGCCAAACAGTCCCAAAGTTTGCTCCAGGGGACCCTGTCAAACGCCTTTTCCAGATCTATGAAACAAAGATGGATCTCACTCTTATACTCAAGGGCCTTTTCACTCAGCTGTCTGAGTGTGAAGATTAGGTCTTGAGTACTTCGGTTTGCTCGGAATCCGCACTGGACCTCATCCAATTGTGGCTCAGCTAGGCGTTGGAGTCTCTGCTCTAGGATTCTAGAGTAGATTTTACCAGGGACACTGAGAAGGGATATGCCTCTATGGTTTCCACATTGTCGATTGTCACCCTTTTTGAAAATTGGTGTTGTGATGGCAATCTCCCAATCCTTTGGTATGGTCTTGTTGCACCATGCTGCCTGTAGGACCTTTAAGAGTAATAGGTCGCCTGATGCTCCCATGTACTTAACCATTTCTGGTGTTATACCATCATGCCCTGCTGCTTTGCCCATCTTGATTTTCTCTAGTGCTGCCCTCAGTTCTTCCATCTTTATGTCATCTTCACCATCATTGGTTTCCTCTTCTGTGTCAGTGGTTATCATTTCTGATGCTTCATCATGCTCACCATCCAGGAGTTCTGAGAAATATTCTTTCCATCTTTCCATTACTTCCTTCGGGGCAGTAAGCAATTTGCCTTGCTTGTCCTTTATAAATTTGAGAGGGCATTGTTTTTCTTTCCTCATGTTCTTTAGGGTCTTATAGAACAATTTCTGGTTTTCTTGTGCATCTTTTTCTAGCTTTTCTCCAAATTCTTCCCAGGACTTCTGTTTTGCTGCTAGCACTTTGTTCTTTGCTTCTGTTCTGAGTGTCACATATTCTCTATATTTTTCCATTTGTCCTGTTGTGTTTTTAGCTCCTAAGTATTGTTTCCATGCCATTTTCTTCTCCCTTATTTTCTCTTTGACTTCCTCTGTCCACCAAGGTGTCCTCTTTCTCTGGTTCTCAAGTCGGACTTCACCGCATGCTTCTGCAGCAGCTGTCTTTATGATATCCTTGAATTTAATCCAGAGGGTTTCCAAGTCATCAGGTCGTTCTTCTGTGTTGCTCACTGCTGTAGCAATAAGCCCCTGATATCTGGTCTTAATTTTTGGCTCTCTCAGCTTGTAGGTCCTAATGCTCATTTCTCCTGCTCGTTTACTTGGTTTCTTGCGTGATGTTGGGCAGTTCCTAGGCTGAGCAACTCTTTCAGTTGTTCGTTTGATTGTTAGCAGGTAGTGATCACTTCCAATCTCTGGCCCCCTCCAGACTCTTGCATCTCGGACATATCTGAATGAGCTTCTCCGAACAATGGCATAGTCGATCACTGACTTCTCATTCTTGGTTGGTTCACATCTAGTGTATGCATGTATGCGCTTATGGGGGAACTTTGTGTTTGTAATGATCAGATTCTGCTCACTGCAGAATCTAAGGAGTCGCTTTCCATTGTCATTGAGAGTATCTTCTCCATATCTTCCGATAACTCCACCCCATCTAGCATGGTCATTTTCAACTCTGGCATTAAAATCTCCGAGCATAATAACTTCATCTAGGCAGTCATCCACTGTCCTTTGAAGCAGCTCGAAGAATTCCTCCTTGACCTCTGCTCTCTCATCCTCATTTGGCCCATACACTATGACCAGGTTGACTATGGTTTCTCCTTCTTTTAGTTTTACAACCATAATGCGCTCCGAGACAAAGTTCCATCCCTTGATACTATCTTTTTGATTTTGGGCCACAATGCAACCCACGCCCCCTTTAGCCCTTTCAGATATGGGTACACCACTGTAGAGCAACATGTTGCCATCGAGATCCATGACTCCTTGTCCTTTTTTCTTCGTTTCCGTTATAGCCAGGATTTCTAGTTTTGCTTTCTTCATCTCTTCCACCAGCTCCTCTTCCTTCCCATTTATACTTCTTGTGTTCCAAGTTCCATAAGTCGTAGTCCGTAGTCCGTTCCAGTTCGTCGCCTTTAGAATCAGTCCGGTTTTCTCTCTTGTAGTTCGCGTAATCATGATTTAAAGCAAACAGGTGATTGGTCTGTTGTGCCTTTGCATGGTGGAGGGGCTGCCTCCTTACGGCCTCCATGCAGGCCACCCTCCTCCTTTTTCATCCGGGCTTGGGACCGGCATTGGCGGAGTTATATATATATATATATATATATATATATATATATATATATATATATATATATATATATATATATATATATATATATATATCCGTTTTTTCCTGGATGTGTGTGAAAAAACGGATAGATTTAATAAGTATAGCCAGCAGGTGGGCTTGAACATCAACCTAAAGAAGACAGAGGTCATGACGCTCAATGTGAGCAACCCCGAGCCCATATCAGTAAGGAATCAGCAACTGGAACAGACAGATGCCTTCATATACCTAGGATACATAGTAACACCAGACGGCGGAGTAAGCAAAGACATCAACAACAGAATGAACAAAGCAAGAACAGCCTTTTTTAGTCTAAACAACATCTGGAAGTCCTCTCAGTAAAGCACAAGCACAAAATTAGGATTATATCAGAGCTGTGGGCTTCTCTATGGCGCGGAGAGCTGAAGAGTTACAGAGAAGGAAATGTCGAAATTGTCCTCTTTTCACACAACATGCCTAAGAAAAATTCTCAGAATCTTTTGGCCGAATACCATCACCAACCAAGATCTGCTTACTCGGAGCAAGCAAGAGGACATGCACACCATCATAGCTGGCAGACGCTGGAGCTGGGTTGGCCATGTCCTCAGAAGAGACCCCGATGCCATCACAATAACAGCTATGCTATGGACCCCTGAAGGAAAACGAAAGAGAGGCCGACCAAAAACAACTTGGCGGAGGACTGCGGAGGCTGAGATGCAAAGAATGAACCAGAGTTGGGGTACTGTACGAAGGATGGCCGCCGACCGAGCATAGTGGAATCAATTTGTTGTTGCCTACAAGACGCCACCAGGCGTAATGGCCACTGACTGCTTTGACGGTCGGCGGCTAAGGATCAAAGAAGAAGATATATATATATATATATATATCTTGTGGATAAGAGATCGAGAATAGGTCGCCCGAATCCATTATGTCGCAACGGCAGAGAGAGAGACAATTCGTAAAAGAGAACGACCAATTATGTAACAGTACTTGGGCGGTAGATGATTGGTGCGGCATGTGTGAATTCGAGGATGGGTACTTGGGCGTTAGATGATGGGTGCTTGTGTGAATTCGATGATGGGTACTGGGGCGTTAGATGATGGGTATTTAGGCGTTAGACGATGGGTCTTTGTGCTTTGGATGATGGGTACTTGGTCGTTAGATGATGGGTACTTGGGTGTTAGATGATGGGTAGTTGGGCGTTAGATGATGGGTACTGGGGCGTAAGATTAAGGGTACTTGCATGAATTCGATGATGGGCGCATGCTAGTTGCATCGTGGTTGTTTAGAATTAGATGATGGGCACTTGGGCTTTAGATGATGGCGCTTGGATGTTAAATAATTGGTACTTGGTAGTTTGATAATAGGCGCATCATTATTCCATTTAAGTCACCTCTTTCGTTTGTCTATGCTGAAGGGTCAGACACCATCACCTTTTACACTGAAACTTTTAGTTTATTAAAAGAGTAGTGAACCTTATTCTAGTCGTAATGTGGCATCAGAGAATGAATAACAACTCCGGCCATTCCCGCTCATTCCAGGCTCCAAAAGTGAGTTCTGTTTTTGTCTTAGCAGAAATCGAACGGTACAGAAATATGCAGCAATTTAAAACAGTCCCTAGATGCTACAGCTGTCTCTACGCCCAATTTGTAGACTTAGCACTCAACGCATGAAGACCCCCCTAAGGGTTTTATTTATAAGGAACGGTGTGAATGTTTTAGATGGTTTCTGCTACCCCCAGGCCAAAGTACTTCGTTGTAGCTGTAACAAGATGGCGGGCACGGAAAAGTGCACGGATTTAGAAACTGAGTTTTGTGATGATTTAGTAATAGAAGAATCGGATATTTCTCATAGGGAACAAAGCCATTTGTGAGAGTAGTCGATATTGCCCTCACACTTGGAATGATATAGCCTAGTTAAAGGGATGTCTTGGATATAAAAAAGCCCATGGACAATGGAGAGTTCAATCCACTTTACTAGCGTTTGTCGATGTCTTATGTCATCTTATTATATTTGCTTATTTCTGTAATCTTGTTCACTTGTATGTGTATTCGGCTTATGCCAAACCTTCCTTCGTGGCCGTCTACGTCATGCCTGGTTGAGTAATGTGGTGCTATGTTTTGCTTTGTTTTCAGCAACATAGATAAAGTTTGAGAAACTTGGTTTGAAATGTAGAAATTCGAAATAAATCACATCTACTGCAGAAAAAAGAATGTTCATTTCGAATGTCAAGATAGACCTTTTGTGTGGCTGTGATACATGGTGATCAACTAGAACTAGGCTCAAGACTTTTATAATTGGAGGCCTTCGCAGTGTAAAGTGGCATGACAAGATCATCATTGTGGGACTGATGACAAGATCATCATTGTGGGACTGATGACAAGATCATCATTGTGGGACTGATGACAAGATCATCATTGTGGAACTGATGACAAGATCACCATTGTTGGACTGACGACCCATGGTGATATCACGAGAGGAAAGAAGACATCAGATTAAGCTGGGAGAACAGGTCCTGGAACGGGTCGACCACTTTAAATACCTTGGAGCCGTCATAGACCGGATGGGAGGCATCAAAGAAGAGATGGCTACCTGAAGAGCAGCAGCTGGGAGACTTTTTCAAGCCATATATCGAGGATTCCTCAGCAAAAGAGAAGTTGGTAAGAAGACGAAGATGGATGTATACCGCTCCACCTATGTCCCAGTCTTGACGTATGGATGCGAGTCATGGGCAATGACTACAACCCACAAAAGCCAGATCCAAACCTCAGAAATGAGGTATCTGAAGAAGGTGGTTGAAGTAACAAGAAGAGACATGGTCCGCAACCAGACGATACGTCAAGGCCTAAAAACCCAAATCCTGCAGACCTAAGTAGACCAGTCCAACTGAGATGATTTGGCCATGTCTGCAGATTGGCTACCACGACAAGCATGGGAGACTAAGAGCCAGGGATCCAGATCTCCAGGACGACCCAAAGTCCGCTGGGAGGACAACATTAGACAATCCTTGAAGGACCGAGGACTAGAATGGAACAAAACCTGGAGGAAGACAGCCGATAGAATAGTATGGCGCTCTCTCTTACAAACCTCTACACCTCACGGTAGAAGAGGAACGAATAAGATGATAGGAAACTCTTTACAGAGCGATACAATACGAGGCAATCTGATCATCAGAAGAAGACCCCATCCGACAAGTGTTTCGGCCCAGTATACTCCTTTACACTCTAAGGGGTGCGGGTCCACTTGGGTCATGACTCCCAAGTGTCTCAGCCTCCGGTTGTCTTGTATCGAAAATGAACCCATTTCACATTGGTAGCAACTTTCACAACTCCGCCAGCCGTGGAGACAATTGTGAAAGTAACAAAGAGAAGACAAATTACTCCGTTCTTTCCGTTGCACATAATTATGGACAAACTCGTTCACACCTGCGCGAAGCCGACGAGGCTAGCCACAGCGCGCCGCGATTTTCTGATACTCTCTATATATGCCCCTCGTCAAGGTAGGTCTACCGCCATCTCCCAGTCGTTTGCAGTCTAGAAGAGAGGGTAAACTGCTACCTGGTTTACTCGGTTTGGGGTGTGCTGACTTTCCTGCTCTCAGAAAGTATGTATTTGTGGTGCTCAGCCTGGCTTTGCTATTCGCCTTCATCCTTGCCAAGTCTATTGTCGCAGCAAGCTCATTTAGTACGTTGTTGTGGCGCCAAGTGTATCGCCCTTGCCCTAATGACACCTTACACGCTGAGAGTACGTGTTCAAGTGTCTGCCTCCTGTGGCACAGGGGGCACTGCAGATCATCCGACTTTTTCCATTTCACAAGGTTGGTGGCCGACGGCAGGACATCATACATTGATCTAACAACGAAGCTGAGCATAAGTGGTGCCATATGCCATATATCATTCCATGTCAAGGACCTCTGCAGGGCTCCTTCCCATGTAGTCCATTGGCCTTGTTGGACCTACTGCACTGCTTTTTGCAACCTCTTATCATTCTCAGCTCCTCGTATCTCCTGAACTACCATATCTCTACGCTCCCTGCTTGATGCCTTGGATCACCAGCGGATGTCCCCATGACCAAATCCCCGTCTATTCGTTTTTGTGTATCCGATTACCTCCCTCAGTTTGAGCGACTCTTGGGCAGCATCAACAGCTTCTTCCACTCTCCACTTCGTTCCCGTTTTCAGTGTGGGCTGAATGGATTAAACCACGTCATCTGCTGACTCGCGTAGCATCATTGCAAGCTTTGCCTTTCCAACTTTGTACTTTTCAACAACAGACTTGAAGGGAAGCAGAAGTTTTGACTTTTTGCAGTACAGTGCTACATCTGACAGACCTGGTGGTACCCCTAGCCATTTCCTCATGAACTTGTTGACCTTCTGCTCTATAGCTTCCACTGTACTTGTGCTTATTTCATATACAAGCAGTGGTCACAGCAACTTGGGTATCAACATGAACTGGAGGCACCACAGTTTTAATTTTCCCAGGAGTCTGCTTTGGTCTATGATCTTTAGCCCTCTGCCTGCCATTTCTATTGTCTGTTGCACTGCCTTCGAGTCTTTTAATGAGGCATCGTACACCCTGTCAAGACTTTTAACAGGTTCCTCAATGACAGTAGGGACTATTAAGTAAGTAAGTAAGTGGTGACAAGATCACCACTTTGGGACTGATGGCAGGATCCCCAATGTGGGACTGATGACAAGATCACCATTGTGGGACTGATGACAAGATCATCAATGTGGGACTGATGAGAAGAATTAAATAAATACCAGCCAAACCAGAGATGAGAAAAGGTCGCTGACGTTGGAAAGGACATACATTGATTAAACCAGCTGATAGCATTACAAGACAGTTCTTATTTTGAAATCTCCAGGGTAAGAGGAAAATAGTTTTTTAACATCATCAATTTTATTTTGGCTCTGTATAGAGCATGGAGTCACCTTCCAGTCCCCCCCTAGTCACCCCCTAGTAGAAAGCCTTCATCAAGCATTCATATATTTTGTAGTGGTAGTTTTTGCAAAATTTTTGTTATAAATGATGAGGTTGCACAGTTTCATATTAGTAACCTTGAGGGAGTAGTTGTGTTCGTCTTTGTGTATCTCATCAATAATAAAATAAAATACAATAAAATAAAATTCCAACATTGTAACAGTACAATAACAATTACACAGATTTACAGTACCTTATCATAATTAATACTAAACAGGCAAATTTGTCTGTAAGACCTACATATGATGTTATGTAATTATTTAAGGACATAACTAAACTAGGGTGGCATATAATCTGTACTCATGATGTATTTGAAAAGTCTGTGATTAAATGAATATGGACTAAGCGTGTTTTTAGGTCGCGTGTTGTGGAAGATTATTCCACAGATGAGCAGCAGAAAAAGGTAAACTATTCTTGAATAAGTCGAGCCTAGGCTTGGGCATTTGGGTAATTTATTTAAGCGTTGACTGCGTCTTCTGCTGTATTTGAAAATAGGCCACAGATACGTTGGAGCATTCTGTGATAAGATTTTGGGAATAAATTTAGCTTTGTTAAAGAGAAAGCGCTTTCTTAGTGGTAATATATTAAGATATGTATATGGGTCTACACACTGTGTGAGGTTTTTGTCTGAAACTAGGCGCACTGAACGTTTTTGTAATGAATAGAGTCGTTTAGTGTTGGACATGGAGCAGCCGTGCCAAATTGTCCAACAATAGTCTACATGTGTTTGTATTTGGGATGTATAGACCATTTTTCGTGTCTCCTCATCTAGGAAATGTTTGATTTTAGCTAACTGGTAAACTTCTTGTGCCGTTTGTTTGGTCAGTGTTTGTACATGCGAATTCTAACTTAAATGTTGGTCAATTATGAGTCCTAGTGTTTTATTTTCATTTACATTTTCAATTAAAGAGGTTCCAATGTAGAGCTGAAGTGTTGTTTTCAGTGAGTTTTGTAATTTTTGTCTAGTTGATACTATCATACATTTTGTTTTAAGGATATTTATTTGCATGCAGTTTTCATTGCTCCACTTAATAAGATTGTCTGTGTCGCTTTGTAATAATATTTCTAGCGTGTTGCAACTTTTATCACTAGTATAAATGGTACAGTCATCGGCAAATAGGTCGCAGGATGAGTGCTTAATGTGTAGTGGAAGGTCATTTATGTAAATGGAAAAAAGTAGAGGGCCGAGAATAGAACCCTGAGGAACACCGGTGTCAATAATAGTTGGGTTTGACAAGGAGTTATTGTACCACACTTCTTGCTGTTTGTAAGAAGACACTACATGGTATTGATAGATTGCATAGAACACAGTGTCAAGCTTGAGAGAAGAAAATTTATCTACTTCAGGTAATCTCATTTTTTGATTGCAGAGAAATATTGGAGAAGCTGAGTGTACCTGAAACAGTTTTGTATTTGGCGTGATCCTGATGAAGGTGTTTGCTCCACAACGAGCTAACGGGTAATGAACAAAACGATCTACCTGTATCATTTCAACACTAACCCCCAAAACAGGTGATCAGACTTCAGACCTTCCCGGCAAACATTCTGCCAGTCATATCCGGTAACAGATGGCCAGGTTTCTTATGGTTCTTGTGTCCTAATTTCTATTCCCCACAATTACGTTTAAAAAAAAAATATTTCCTTAATCTTGTTTTCAAGTCCTCAGCTGTCGTATCCCCCCTTGAATCATAACCAACCATAGGAATGTGTCCCTGGGGGTGATAGCCCTTAGGTGTTTCTCCCTCGTGTTCCTTTCAGTATGTTTTTTTCTCTTCTGCTTGTCATGAGAGCTTCTTTTCACCCAATCTGAGGTGTGACGCCGTAGAGAACATCGACACTTGCTGCAATGGGCAGCTTCATCCTCTCAGGTCGCTGGATTTATGTCCAGCACCTTCATGACTCTCTTGCACACATCTTTGACCATCAGCTGCCGTCGCCCGACTGTTCCTGTCCCATCTGCCAGTTGTCAGTAGAAAATATCCTCAGCTGTAAGAAAAAAATCAGTTAAAAAAAGTTTGCCCACCACTCATGTACAACTATCTACATTAGAGTCGTGTGTCCAGCACTCATGTACAACTATCTACATTAGAGTCGTGTGCCCAGCACTCATGTATAACTATCCACATTAGAGTCGTGTGTCCACCACGCATGTACAACTATCTACATTAGAGTCGTGTGTCCACCACTCATGTACAACTTTCAACATTAGAGTCGTGTGTCCAGCACTCATGTACAACTATCTACATTAGAGTCGTGTGTCCACCACTTATGTACAACTATCTACATTAGAATTGTGTGTCCACCACTCATGTACAACTACCTACATTAGAGTCGTGTGTCCAGCACTCATGTACAACTATCTACATTAGAGTCGTGTGTCCACCACTCATGTACAACTATCTACATTAGAATCGTGTGTCCACCACTCATGTACAACTATCTACATTAGAGTCGTGTGTCCACCACTCATGTACAACTATCTACATTAGAGTCTTGTGTCCACCACTCATGTACAACTATCTACATTAGAGTCGTGTGTCCACCACTCATGTACAACTATCTACATTAGAGTCGTGTGTCCACCACTCATGTACAACTATCTACATTAGAATCGTGTGTCCACCACTCATGTACAACTACCTACATTAGAGTCGTGTGTCCAGCACTCATGTACAACTATCTACATTAGAGTCATGTGTCCAGCACTCATGTACAACTATCTACATTAGAGTCGTTTGTCCACTACTCATGTACAACTATCTACATTAGAGTCGTGTGTCCACCACTCATGTACAACTATCTACATTAGAATCGTGTGTCCACCACTCATGTACAACTACCTACATTAGAGTCGTGTGTCCACCACTCATGTACAACTATCTACATTAGAGTCGTGTGTCCACCACTCATGTACAACTATCAACATTAGAGTCGTGTGTCCACCACTCATGTACAACTATCTACATTAGAGTCGTGTGTCCAGCACTCATGTACAACTATCTACATTAGAGTCGTGTGTCCACCACTCATGTACAACTATCTACATTAGAGTCGTGTGTCCAACACTCATGTACAACTACCTACATTAGAGTCGTGTGTCCACCACTCATGTACAACTATCTACATTAGAGTCTTGTGTCCACCACTCATGTACAACTATCTACATTAGAGTCGTGTGTCCACCAATCATGTACAACTACCTACATTAGAGTCGTGTGTCCAGCACTCATGTACAACTTTCTACATTAGAGTCGTGTGTCCACCACTCATGTACAACTATCTGCATTAGAGTCTTGTGTCCACCACTCATGTACAACTATCTACATTAGAATCGTGTGTCCACCACTCATGTACAACTATCAACATTAGAGTCGTGTGTCCAACACTCATGTACAACTATCTACATTAGAGTCGTGTGTCCACCACTCATGTACTACTATCTAATTAGAGTCGTGTGTCTACCACTCATATACAACTATCTACATTAGAGTCGTGTGTCCAACACTCATGTACAACTATCTACATTAGAGTCGTGTGTCCACCACTCATGTACAACTATCTACATTAGAATCGTGTGTCCACCACTCATGTACAACTATCAACATTAGAGTCGTGTGTCCAACACTCATGTACAACTATCTACATTAGAGTCGTGTGTCCACCACTCATGTACAACTATCTACATTAGAGTCGTGTGTCCACCACTCATGTACTACTATCTACATTAGAGTCGTGTGTCTACCACTCATGTACAACTATCTACATTAGAGTCGTGTGTCCAACACTCATGTACAACTATCTACATTAGAGTCGTGTGTCCACCACTCATGTACAACTATCTACATTAGAGTCTTGTGTCCACCACTCATGTACAACTATCTACATTAGAGTCGTGTGTCCACCACTCATGTACAACTACCTACATTAGAGTCGTGTGTCCAGCACTCATGTACAACTCTCTACATTAGAGTCGTGTGTCCACCACTCATGTACAACTATCTACATTAGAGTCTTGTGTCCAGCACTCATGTACAACTATCTACATTAGAGTCGTGTGTCCAGCACTCATGTACAACTATCTACATTAGAGTCGTGTGTCCAGCACTCATGTACAACTATCTACATTAGAGTCGTGTGTCCAGCACTCATGTACAACTATCTACATTAGAGTCGTGAGTCCACCAAACTGGTAAATGTGATGTTATTTCGGCAATTATTTTTAGTTAGTTCCTCTTACATTCACATCTGATAAAACATATTATTTTTCTAGAAAATATCCATGATCTTCCTACAGCTGCTGTTTGTGCAAGTCTGAAACAAGTAGAGTAATTATATCTTCTGGCATATAATTAAAATCAGATGGCAGATGCTTGACGGGGATAAAGAGCAGAGTTGTCATAGTATAAATAGAATTCCAGAATAAAAAGAGAATCGTATTGCGTTACAAGCCATTGTACATGAAGGCAAGAACAAGAGATGGTCATTGTTGTATAGGACCATTACTTCTTGTGGAAGTGAAGCATGGACATTGGATAATTAAATAGTGGAAGCTACTGAGATGTGGGGCCTGAGAAGGTTAAGGAAGATAATAAGACTGAGAAATCTAATGATGAGGTTCTGAGAAAAGATGGACGAAAGACACGTCACCGCGAAGATGGGCAGGAGGCAATCACAACTTACAGAAACTGTTCTGAGACTGGGTAAATTGAAACATAGCGAGAAAGATTATGGAATAAGGGACAGAGAAAAGCAAGACAAAAATAAGGTATGACATCAACCTTAGAAAGAATTCACCAACATAGCTAATATGTAGAAGCAGAGTTCGGGGAATGTGCAGAGACATCTTCGTTATCGCTACTGCCGTGTCACTTGATGATGATGACCACTAAATACAACGCGTTGAGCTCTGTTCGCGTAGCAACGATATCAACACTTGTCACATTTTAGCTTTGTTCACATATCAACACTTTAACAATTTCATTTATCTTCAGATGTCACCTCTGCTCAGATGTCACCTCTGCTCAGATGTCACCTCCGCTCATATTTTTTTCTCTGCTCAGATTTCGACTCTGCTACATTTCACTTCTAGTGTAAACTCAAACCTAAGTTTTGAAGATGCTATTCAGAGATACCAGTAAATTAATATTAGACAAACATAAAGGTATGTTTTCAGGCACTCGTAAGAAATAAAGAAGTAGAACACTTGGACAACAGAAAAACAACAGACGTGAGTGGCTTACCCAGGGTTCGAACCCCGTACCTTCCGTACGACAACTCCGCCTAGCTATCAAGCGAATCACACTGACCCCACGGCCAGCTAGGCATCCCCAAAAAGGATGCTTTACTGACTATTTATCAGTACGAAACTCAAGATAACACCGGAAGTATACAGTGGGCAACTCAGCCCCTTAATGACGCAATCACTTCTGTTGTTCCCCTATTAACAGTATGTGTCAGTCCAAACAAGACAAAGACCTTGATACTGGGTCCAGTAAATAGTAGAAGACTTAAGGACAATAGTATAGAACAGAGGGTAGGTTTCTGGTATTGTATAAACATAAATAACACATAAGGAAGGGAAACCCGAGGCCTGTAAACAGTAAATTAATATTAGACAAACATAAAGGTATGTTTTCAGGCACTCGTAAGAAATAAAGAAGTAGAACACTTGGACAACAGAAAAACAACAGACGTGAGTGGCTTACCCAGGGTTCGAACCCCGTACCTTCCGTACGACAACTCCGCCTAGCTATCAAGCGAATCACACTGACCCCACGGCCAGCTAGGCATCCCCAAAAAGGATGCTTTACTGACTATTTATCAGTACGAAACTCAAGATAACACCGGAAGTATACAGTGGGCAACTCAGCCCCTTAATGACGCAATCACTTCTGTTGTTCCCCTATTAACAGTATGTGTCAGTCCAAACAAGACAAAGACCTTGATACTGGGTCCAGTAAATAGTAGAAGACTTAAGGACAATAGTATAGAACAGAGGGTAGGTTTCTGGTATTGTATAAACATAAATAACACATAAGGAAGGGAAACCCGAGGCCTGTAAACAGTAAATTAATATTAGACAAACATAAAGGTATGTTTTCATCAGACATACCAACCGAGCTCATATTTCATGATCCAGTTTCCCAAAAACCTGAATGACCACTTCCTCAGCTGCTGTCTCCAAGCAGCACGACTCCTTCACCGACCGTCTCCTGGGAGAGATGATGTTGACGTCTGCAAGAAACGGCAATAACTAAAGTGAAATATTTACTTCACGTGACTATCTTTACGCTGACACGTGACTATCTTCACGCTGACAAGGCTGTTGATATTTTCAAGCAGTCTGTGACATCAGGGCTGCCTCAGATCCGCCTCTTTGGTTTCGTGTAATCATTGGAACTATTGATAGTCGATGAAGGCTAGCTAGCTGTACGGTAAAACGTATACAATTTAAGAAAGATGAACAATGAATTTGTTAAATTGACTGAGGAACAATACAAATCAGTGAATCATGTATACGTTTTACAGTATTACTCTCAATATATGCCGACTGTGTTATTAAAGTGAAGAATTACAGTGAACTATTTTTGACATAATTAATGGCAGGACTTGCATTTAAATGTACAGGCATAACCAACAGCTATAACACTGATGTATAACAAAGGTTTTGAAAGTATGGTTCAATTAGTTGTCATTAAAATCGCGGCCTTATTATATTTAAATGCTTATTTTAATTTACTAGAACAGAAACAATGAACACCAGTAGACCACGAGATCACCAGGCTCACTTAACATACATGTCAACAACCTGAAGCTTAAATAGGTTCCAGAGTTAAAAATAAAAACCTACGAAGCATTTTTACACAAAATGGAAGACTTAACAGATAGTTTATTTGACAACTAAACGACAGCTGATAAATAGTATATTCTACCAACTCTTTGCTATCTTTGGCAAACATGGTCCCTAACCAAAGCTCAAGAAATGAAAATCATATCTTGTCAGATGAGTCAGGAGCCGCTTAAGAAATGAAAATCATGTCTTGTCAGATGAGTCAGGAGACGCTTAAGAAATGAAAATCATGTCTTGTCAGATGAGTCAGGAGACGCTTAAGAAATGAAAATCATGTCTTGTCAAATGAGTCAGGAGACGCTTAAGAAAAGTCAATGTTACCAGAAGACTGAGAAGGAATGCCATTAGAAAAATGGTGTCCCCTGATATGAAATCACGTGTAGAACAAACATAATCTCACGATAAGTGGTAATGATAATGTGACATAGTACTTTATGTAATAAAATGACAGTTACTTGTCTTTATTTTGACGGTTGTTTGATATAAATTAGTTAGATAGGTATGAAGAAACAATTTAAAAAGACGAAAATGACTTACTAGAACACCGTAGTAAAATCTCCCTGTGTAGTATTTGCGATGGAACCTTTACCGATGCATTATTCACGTCTGGTTTATTGAAAGTCTACGAGATAAATTTACATTCTGTTTGATTTGTAGTCTTTGTCATCTCTCCGAAGGAGGAATAAAACCCAAGTGCCTGGAATTATTTACTGCGAAAGAAGCCATGCTGATCAACTTCCTGTCAGAGACGAAGTGTTTAGGCTTCAGCGGGGACCAGAAATGATGTAATTGGGCCAGCAGTGCGTCACCGGAAACCATTTTGACCTACGGGCGGTCGGGATAGCTCTTTAGAGATTAACATCTTCCGACCACCATTTTATGCGCGGACAGACAGGATCCCTCAAATTAGTGGCAGGCGACGAGAAGAAAATGGCGCGCTTAATGTTTCTTACGAGTTGATGTCAACAGGTCTGTCGAGAGTTCTTCAGTATCCTCATAATATAAAAAGTTTTCTTTCGCGCCGTAGACAATTATTGCCTCATTTTCAGTTGGATACTTGTGGTCACATGACTGTTTAAGACATGATGACCGACAGTAACAGGGCAATGTGGTCCCAGAACCGATACTGCCGTAGATGACTGAAGTGTTAGAGATGTCACCATCCTAGGTCCAGCATTTTAATGAGGTGAGGTAACCAGTTATTTTCCTCGCTACCTGTGTATTTCCTAACTCAAGACCAGAATGAGGTACACGTTTACAACAGTGGAGCGTTGCGCTACCACTAGTGTTCGATCCCGGAACTTGGTAATTGTTGCGCAAGAGGAATGCGCCGTTACCACTTAGTCCATTAAAAACTTACAGTACATCAATATTTTTTCTTTACTTCTTCCTTATGTTTAGGAGCCGCAGTAGCGCAGAGGTTAGAGCACTGGCTTCCTAACTCGGTGGTCCACGGTTCAAGCCCCAGTTTAGGTGGAATTTTTTAGACCACAAACGGCTCCGGGGTCGACCCAGCCTCATGAATTGGGTACCAGAGCAACTCTGGGAAGGTTAAGGCGGCCGGCGTGATGCTGACTACATCACCCCCAGTGAGCCGATGGCCTAACACCATATTCCCAGTATGCCTCAATGGGGATCGTACCTTTTCTTCCTCATGTTTACACATTTATTCCAGTTCATGTCCTTCTCTTCCCTCCCCCCCCCCCCCCCCCAACCCTTATGTGTTTGCTCCGTGCACATTCCGGGTCTCTGAGGAGACACAGAATAGGACTTCTACAGCTTCCCCGCCCATGTCGACTAAAAACGAGGTAAGATGATATTGAGGTTGTACATGAGGCTGGAAGCCGCGTCATCTTACTGAGGTTGTACATGAGGCTGGAAGCCGCGTCATCTTACTGAGGTTGTACATGAGGCTGGAAGCCGCATCATCTATAACAAATTACCTCAGAAATTATCACTGCCTAAAGCACATGATTGGTTTAGTGTAAGGCTTTATGGTTACCTGCTGTAGTGCTGGCTATGACTGGTTTAATGTAGGCTTTATGGTAACCTGCTACATTGCTGGCTCTATGACTGGTTTAATGTCGGCTTTATGGTTACCTGCTACATTGCTGGCTCTATGATTGGTTTAGTGAAGGCTTCATGACTACCTGCTGTAGTGCTGGCTCTATGATTGGTTTAGTGAAGGCTTCATGACTACCTGCTGTAGTGCTGGCTCTATGATTGGTTTAGTGAAGGCTTCATGACTACCTGCTGTAGTGCTGGCTCTATGATTGGTTTAGTGAAGGCTTCATGACTACCTGCTGTAGTGCTGGCTCTATGATTGGTTTAGTGAAGGCTTCATGACTACCTGCTGTAGTGCTGGCTCTATGATTGGTTTAGTGAAGGCTTCATGACTACCTGCTGTAGTGCTGGCTCTATGATTGGTTTGGTTTAGTGAAGGCTTCATGACTACCTGCTGTAGTGCTGGCTCTATGATTGGTTTAGTGAAGGCTTCATGACTACCTGCTGTAGTGCTGGCTCTATGATTGGTTTAGTGAAGGCTTCATGACTACCTGCTGTAGTGCTGGCTCTATGATTGGTTTAGTGAAGGCTTCATGGCTCCCTGCTGTAGTGCTGGCTCTATGATTGGTTTAGTGAAGGCTTCATGACTACCTGCTGTAGTGCTGGCTCTATGATTGGTTTAGTGAAGGCTTCATGACTACCTGATGTAGTGCTGGCTCTATGATTGGTTTTGCGAGGGCTTCAGGCCTACCTGATGTAGTGCTGGCTCTATGATTGGTTTAGTGAAGGCTTCATGACTACCTGCTGTAGTGCTGGCTCTATGATTGGTTTAGTGAAGGCTTCATGACTACCTGCTGTAGTGCTGGCTCTATGATTGGTTTAGTTAAGGCTTCATGACTACCTGCTGTAGTGCTGGCTCTATGATTGGTTTGGTGAAGGCTTCATGGCTACGTGCTGCAATGCTGGCTCTATGATTGGTTTAGTGAAGGCTTCATGGCTCCCTGCGGTGAAGTGCATGGCTGCTATGCTCTATGATTGGTTTAGTGAAGGCTTCATGGCTCCCTGCTGTAGTGCTGGCTCTATGATTGGTTTAGTGAAGGCTTCATGACTACCTGCTGTAGTGCTGGCTCTATGATTGGTTTAGTGAAGGCTTCATGGCTACCTGCTGTAGTGCTGGCTCTATGATTGGTTTAGTGAAGGCTTCATGGCTCCCTGCTGTAGTGCTGGCTCTATGATTGGTTTAGTGAAGGCTTCATGACTACCTGCTGTAGTGCTGGCTCTATGATTGGTTTAGTGAAGGCTTCATGGCTCCCTGCTGTAGTGCTGGCTCTATGATTGGTTTAGTGAAGGCTTCATGACTACCTGCTCTCTATGATTGGTTTAGTGAAGGCTTCATGGCTACCTGCTGTAGTGTTGGCTCTATGATTGATAAGGAAGGAAAAGAGGAAGCGAAAGTGATTAATTTTATTTCATCGTCGATTTCTAAAACACAGTTCTTCGATCTGTTGATTTGTTGACACAGAACTTAGAGATACCAACGTAATGTTAACAGTTGTCGTAAATTTATTCTGTTAGTACCGCGCACCACAGAAGTTAGAGATACCAACGTAAAGTTAACAGTTGTCGTAAATTTATTCTGTTAGTACCACACAACACAGAAGTTAGAGACACCAACGTAAAGTTAACAATTGTCGTAAATTTATTCTGTTAGTACCGCGCACCACAGAAGTTAGAGATACCAACGTAAAGTTAACAGTTGTCGTAAATTTATTCTGTTAGTACCACACAACACAGAAGTTAGAGATACCAACGTAAAGTTAACAGTTGTTGTAAATTTATTCTGTTAGTACCGCGCAACACAGAAGTTAGAGATACCAACGTAAAGTTAACAGTTGTTGTAAATTTATTCTGTTAGTACCGCGCAACACAGAAGTTAGAGATACCAACGTAAAGTTAACAATTGTCGTAAATTTATTCTGTTAGTACCGCGCAATACAGAGGTTAGAGATACCAAAGTAAAGTTAACAGTTGTCGTAAATTTATTCTGTTAGTACCGCGCACCACAGAAGTTAGAGATACTAACGTAAAGTTAACAGTTGTTATAAATGTATTGTGTTAGTACCGTGTGACACAGAAGTTAGAGATACCAACGTAAAGTTAACAGTTGTCGTAAATTTATTCTGTTAATACGCGCAACACAGAAGTTAGAGATACCACCGTAAAGTTAACAGTTGTCGTAAATTTATTCTGTTAGTACCGCGCAACACAGAAGTTAGAGATACCAACGTAAAGTTAACAGTTGTTGTAAATTTATTCTGTTAGTACCACGTAACACGGAAGTTAGAGATACCAACGTAAAGTTAACAGTTGTCGTAAATTTATTCTGTTAGTACCACGTAACAGCCATTATTCGTTCCACTTTTGCGAAGTGAGGAGCTGAAGTTTGAGTTGCTGAGCCATGTTTGTCACACTGGTTTGTGTGAGACCATGTTATTGTAGTCTTTCTGTGATGTTGTCTGTCTATGTGCTTCTTGGTTCCTGCCCGAGCTGCAAGCAGATCTACTGTTTTAGGCTTGCAGTATAACTGATCGGCCTCTATTGTAACGAGATGGTCAAACCACTTAATTTTCTGTCTTGTTATAAACTGATAGATGACCTGGTTTTAGGACGCGGTGAAGGGTAAGATGTAGAGGGATCGAGAACGGCACAGATATCCTACTACAACACTGGCTGACAGCAACACGTGCGACATAATTGGCTAAAGTACACAAACTTACGCTCCTCACGACGCTTCACGACATCAGAGGAACGAAACACTAAAATTAAAATAAACTTCTACCGGATACAAGTTGTAGTTGCATTATTCATGATATCATATTTCTCATTCTGCCTGTCTTGGTAACTTTAAGAACTTTCCTTGAACATCTGATCCCACATGGTGTGGTTTTTCTCTCCTGTACATTAGTCAGGGACCATGCTTGACACTGGCAGTAAAGAGTTGGTAAGAATTTACTACTCATCCGCTGTCGCTTAGTATCTATACTGACAATTGAATATTTGAGCAGTGGTGACAGTTGGTAAGTGACAACACTGGTTTTTTGACATCTTGTTTTAATATCACCTCTACACCTCACGGTAGAAGGGGAACGACTAAGTAAGTAAGTAAGTTTTAATATCTCTGCCAAGTCTTCCATTTTTCGTAAAAAATGCGCCCTGAGTTTCTGAACTCTAGAACTGTTTAACCTTGGTGTTTTTGTCTTGTATGTTAAGTGCGCCTGGTGTTCTGAACTCTAGAACTGTTTAACCTTGGTGTTTTTGTCTTGTATGTTAAGTGCGCCTGGTGTTCTGAACTCTAGAACTGTTTAACCTTGGTGTTTTTGTCTTGTATGTTAAGTGCGCCTGGTGTTCCGCCGATCTTCATTATTTCTGTCTTTGATGTGGCCATCATCATGTTGCATCTTCCACAGGTTGAATTAAGTGCATTTGTACACAAAGCACGTTCATCTAATGTTCGTCGCGTATCGGGGCTTCTGATGATCAATTGATTTTCTCTTGATTCCAACCTTTAAACAGCAAGTTTTCTCAATTGTTTTTGATTATGTCCTGATGTTTTCTTTCAATTTTTCTGCTTGCTCTTGCATAAAGATTGATTTTCTAGCCACAATCTTTTCTCGTCACAGCTAGATTAACGTGCTGATCTTGACGCCATCTTGTTGATACTGCAGCGAAGTCAATGTGTTGTTTTCCTTACGGGGGTTTGTTTTACCAATTACACCGCGCGCTTAACCAGATCGTGACGTCACGGTTTATGTTCTCTACGTCTGCGCTATACAATCTTTTTTTTTTTTTAACCTTCTGGCACACTTTAGTATCTTAAAACTCCACGCACACTATACGATTTAAGTAGGTGGGTATAGTAAATATTTTAAAATCATAAGTTACCGCACCCTACTATTTTGTGATGGATTGGTGGATCATGTTAACTCAACTTTATATTTGTAAAATTGTACGTACAAGATTTTTCCGTAATATTTTAGTCTAACATATAATTTTGTATACTAGTATATGGTGTATTCTGCCTGGTGCCACGTCACACCAGGTAAACGCCCACGGCACAACAATGTGCCGAGAACTACTCAACACAATCAAACACTGTTTGTCTTGTCCTTCCGCAGGTCCGGCCAAAGATCAAACAGCAAACACTTATAACGGAAAGTAGTTATGACTTGTGTAAGAGAAAGTAGTAATGACATGTGTAACTGAAAGTAGTTCTGATATGTGTAACAGAAAATAGTTATGACACGTGTAACAGAAAGTAGTTATGACACGTGTAACAGAAAGTAGTTAGGACATGTGTAACAGAAAGTAGTTATGACATATATAAGAGAAAGTAGTTATGACAGTGTAACAGAAAGTAGTATGATATGTGTAATAGAAAGTAGTTACGACATGTGTAACAGAAAGTAGTTATGACATGTGTAACAGAAAGTAGTTATGACACATGTAACAGAAAGTAGTTAAGACATATATAAGAGAAAGTAGTTATGACAGTGTAACAGACAGTAGTTATGATATGTGTAACAGAAAATAGTTACGACATGTGTAACCGAAAGTAGTTATGACGGGTATAAGAGAAAGTAGTTATGACAGTGTAACAGAAAGTAGCTATGATATGTCTAACAGAAAGTAGTTATGACACGTATAACAGAAAGTAATTATGACATGTGTAACAGAAAGTAGTTATGACATGTGTAACAGAAAGTAGTTATGACATGTGTAACAGAAAGTAGTTATGACATGTGTAACAGAAAGTAGTTATGACATGTGTAACCGAAAGTAGTTATGACATGTGTAACAGAAAGTAGTTACGACACGTGTAACAGGAAGTAATTATGACATGTGTAACAGAAAGTAGTTATGACATGTGTAACAGAAAGTAGTTATGACATGTGTAACAGAAAGTAATTATGACATGTGTAACAGAAAGTAGTTATGACATGTGTAACAGAAAGTAGTTATGACATGTGTAACAGAAAGTAGTTATGACATGTGTAACAGAAAGTAGTTATGACATGTGTAACAGAAAGTAGTTATGACATGTGTAACAAAAAGAAGTTATATGATTAATCAACGAAAATTACGAACAAACGCTTATCGAAAAGAATTACAAAAAAAAATGAACTGGGCGTTCAGCTAAAAGTTTGTGGAGAAAGAAAATGAAGAAATGTCCATGCTAAAAAAAAAAATCATGGTAAAACACGTTTTTTTGAAGATGGAAATCAGAATGTTGCGACTTTGACGCAAAAAATGTTTTAGGACCTGTCCTCTCGAGTGTGGTTAGTGAGTATTTTAGGAACAGCCGGAGAGACACGCCATAAGTTTTTGCTTCTGTCCTGGGGAACCAAGTTAGAGATCACGGGTGAAATCTGCGTCCATTCTTTTCAGTCTTCCCCGGAGAGCCCGACTACAATAGGATTCGATTACTCACATTCAACGCTGGTACTTGTACGTTCGTGCTATTTACAGGCGTTCTAGAGAGATTCGAAGCAGGCAAACAGAAATCGATGTTCTAGCATTGTCACGAGTGACCATGTCCCCCCTCTAGGATTCATTAACAAAACATGGGATTCTGGTATCGAGAACCCTTCAAGGGTAGAATCAGATCTCGGGGTTGGAGAAATCGATGTGACACCTAACTGTAATCGCATCATCCGGTGATTACATGAATCTGTCACATTCTTCTAGCTCTAATGGAACGGTGTAGATCAATAAACTGACCCCGGACAGAGAAACCTACCTTTGTAGTTCCTTATATCTCGTTCGTATAGTTACATCACAGTAAATATTATCAGCATATTGTTTTTGGCGTTACTTTCATTACATTTGTCTTCCCAACTACAACGATGTGTTTAAATCCTTGGTTAGTTTTCCTGTGTGTTGTGTGTTGTACTAGATCAAATACACATGTAAATACCTGGTTGGTTTCCTTGTGTGTTGTGTGTTACACTACATCAAATACACATGTAAATCCCTGGTTGGTTTCCCTGTGTGTTGTGTGTTACACTACATCAAATACACATGTAAATCCCTGGTTGGTTTCCGTGTCTGGTGTGTGTTGTACTAGATCAAATACACATGTAAATCCCTAGTTTATTTTCATGTGTGTTGTGTGTTGCTAGATGGTATACACACCTAATTCCATAGTTTATTTCCGTGTGTGTTGCGTATTGCTTGGTCATTAAGTCTTCCAACTGTCTTAGTTGAACTGTGTCACGTTCGCAACACAAGTGAAATGCAACAAATTTGTACTAACAATCAGTTCATGATATATTTTCATTAAAGTTACGCAAAACACCGCGCTTTACGGTCTGGAAACTAAAGTGCAGGTCCACTGAAATAGCATGCATTGCTTCCCATGTTTTCAGTTGCGGATGTTTTAAAAAATTTCCTTTTTTTTAAAAACACAATTTTTGGAGTTCATTGCGCAATGCATTGCGGGTAGGTATGAATACGTATCTTCATGATGAAATTTTACATTTAACCTGAGAAGCAGCATTGCTTATCACAGATGAAGCTTCTATGCTTTCGTATCACTGTTCGCGTGTCATTGATTTATTTCTGTTGGACAATTTAAAAGAATGAAATGACTACATGAGAATTAGGGCTTTCATCGGGTCATGCAGAAGAAAGAGAGCAACGTAATTACTTTTTGTCAAGTTTTAATGGATTACTTTTAAAAGCAATGGTTTCTTGTCATGTTTTTTGGTAGATTACTTTTAAAATCATTCGTTTTTTCCCATGTTTTGGTAGATTTAAAAATCATTGGTTTCTTGTCATGTTTTGTTAGATTACTTTAAAAATCATTGGTTTCTTGTCAGGTTTTGGTAGATTACTTTTAAAATCATTCGTTTCTTGTCATGTTTTAGTGGATTACTTTTAAAATCATTACTTTATTGTCATGTTTTGGTAGATTACTTTTAAAATCATTCGTTTTTTTTGTTGGGTCATGTTTTGGTAGATTATTCTTAAAATCATTAGTTTCCTGTCATGTTTTGGTAGATTACTTTTAAAATCATTAGTTTTTAGTCGTGTTTTGGTAGATTACTATCAAAATCATTGGTTTCTTGTCATGTTTTGGTGTATCACTCTTATAATCAGTGGTTTCTTGTCATGTTTTGGTAGATTACTTTTAAAATCATTGGTTTGTTGTCATGTTTTGGTAGACTACATTTACAATCATTGGTTTCTTGTCATGTTTCGGTAGATTACTTTTAAAACCACTGGTTTCTTGTCAAGTTTTGGTAGATTACTTTTAAAGTCATTTGTTTCGTGTCTTGTGAATTGTGTGTTGTCTAAAACATATATACATCACTTGTATCGTTTAGTGTGTGTTTAGTGCTGCTCGACCGCATATAGTATACTTATGTAAATCTCTGGGTTTTAGTAGGTGTTGTGTCTCTATTAATCGGTATATGTGATAAATTACATAGTTTGTTTCTGTTCCAGAGCTAAAAACGCTCATAATTGTTGTGAGTGATTTTTACGTAGTAATTCATGTTTCTAAACCAAAGTTTGCTAATAAAAACAAAACACACAGAAACAAATATGCACACAAAAATCCACAGGCTTGTAAAAAAGCAAAATTTAATATTCGAATATTCTAAAATTCATGATAATGACAGTCTAGAAGTCAACAAATTTGTTTAGCTAGATTTATTCTCACTTCTGCTCATGTTACATACAAATGCAGAATTTCACGTCTACACAACAACAGTGCCTAAAATCTACTTCCACAAATAGTATTGTCCACACGGAGGAACAATAAAATAATATTAAAACAAGCCAAAATGTTAGAGACTTTCATCAATGGAAGCTTGCTTGAAATAAAGGATGGATATGGCATAACAAGGTCACTAAAGAAGAACTGATGGCAAGAACCTATTTATGTTGTTTGTCTATTGTTTGTATGTTGTTTGTATGTTGTTTGTCTATTGTTTGTATGTTGTTTGTATGTTGTTTGTCTATTGTTTCCAGACCTCGGGTTTCCCTGTCTGTGTGTTTATATATATCAATGGTATACACAAATATTGTCCACTATTCACATCCATACAACATTGTTGTAGAGGACCTGACATCGGTATATAACAGAGCTGTCGCATCCACGTAACAGTGCTATGTAAGTCTCACGCTGTTGCGTGCATATTTTGACGCACATTTTACAAAAATCGATATGGCTATTTAATATGGGAAAAATATAGACATTCATTCATTTGTGTATGAAAATGCTGTCTATGGTAAAAGCGAGATAATCCATGTTTGATTCACACTTTTGATTATAGGAGTAATCGTTCTGGATATTGATCAGGCGCAAGGATGTTGCGCTTGCGTTTGTACTTATTTTTTAGGGCCAGAAAATATATTAATTTGCTTATTGTGTTTATGGCCTGAATTCATATGTATTACATATTATTAGTACAAGTAGAATCAGTCCTATATTGTATATTTTGGATTGGTAGGAGGGACTAGATTCTTGTATTCCGGTCTAGCGGAAGTATGAGTTGTTTTGACAAGTCGTGATGAGTTCCGATGTACTGCTTACAAATGGCGGGGTACGTTTTTCTAGAGCTGGTCCTTTCGTCAGAAAAAGATGTCTTACGAAGTGGTTTTTCTACTGAAGGAGATGGTGTCTCTACGATAGTTTGTGTTAGAGACTCTCCTTATGTCAGTATATAGATGATTCGGACTCCAGGTAATCCCAGCTCCTATTTTGATGATCTCTCGTCGGTTAGGCCTAGCTTGACTTTTTGGGCTTCGCTATGCTAGTGTCGTGTTTTGTATCGACGAAGATGACAGATTTTCCTGCAGCGGTTATGGCTACGTGAATTAACCTGATCACCGTAGAGCTGTATGGAAACATTTATGAAATCCTTTATATACCCATTATAAATTAACTCTGGCTTATATTCTCCTTCCTATGAATGAGTGAACGACAACTCAGGGAGGCAGCCATGTTGGATTTCGGTCATCATCTGTTTTGATCACTGCCAAGAGAACAGATTATTTATCCTATTATCGGACAGTGACAGGGAGATCTCAATCTTGCTAGAAACCCCCTTCGTGGTTTCATAATATATGCTACAAACTATGGACGTCAAGTAACTTTAGTTATTTATCGATCCGCCTTCACTGACGCGTTTAGTCAGATAGGGGGATGTGGCCATAATGTATCATGACATTGAACTTTTGATGTACTGCCCATTATTTCTGAATGTGTCATGACTTCAGATCTGCTATGTATACCTACAAATTGATATGTCAACATACCATGATGTACTCGTATGTCCCAGTGTGTACGTCTGAATAAATTGAGTAAACAAAGATTCCAGCAGTCTGCATTGGTGCCTTGTAGACACAAGTGTATGAGTGATTATATTGGTCAGCACACGAACAGTACACCATTCGCGGTAATCACACTCTACACTTCTACTTCATACATACACCATCCTGCGTCGGTTGAAGTGACCAAGTTTAGGGCCTGCTTCCCCTGGAGCCTTTGCCTTCCCTAACTCAGGACTAGGGTGAGTTACCCATTTACAGCTGGGTAGACTGGAGCATGCCTGATCCCAACAACACACCACCCTTCCTTACAGAGCATCCAGTGTGTGTGTGAAAGCAACTTTACAGAGTGGAAAGAAGAAAATAAAACTTTACAGTGGCGAGCCAGATTCCTGTGTCCAGCTTACGCAGTTTTGTGTTGAGAATCACAGTTTACAGCTGAAAGAACATTTGTTTGAACACATCAACACCATTAGGACAGCTATACAGTCGATGTCAGCTTGACCTGTATTACCGATAGGATGCTGTATCTAGGTCAGCGCTTGTTGACAGTTTTTTCGCTGTACAGACAGTATTACACAGGACAGTGGTATCAAGTGTAGAAAATATCTGGAGCAGTATTGTTGACATTTCTCAACGTACAGAAGAATCACAGTGTTGTTGAACATAAAGTGCATAGTTCATCGTGGGATCTTCATATGCTCAAAAGAGAAAAAATTGACAGTGTAATAGTTTAGAATTAAATCTATTACTCAATAAAGTGGCAAGTTATTAGAATTAAAATAAACTGTGCCTGCTTTACAACACCATACCTGCAACACATTCCATTCATGACATAAATTATATTGTATGCTATATGCTATTTATGCTTACATGTTATTTGTTATGTATTAAATTAATTTATGTTCTGTGTGACTAGTACAAGGTATGCCGAGTTACATTGGTCTGGTACTAGTATTCGATAGGTACACATTTTCTTAATTGGAAATTTGTTAGCAACAATTTGCTGCTATTTCTGTTAGTTGTGATGAGGTGTTCTTTTCTTCGTTGTTTTTGTTAATAATTTTGGTGTTCCTTAGTTTTGTTTTGATTTGTTTGTATAATTGTAGGTCTCATCTTTCCTTTCATTTCAGTTTTTTTACACCCTTATGTTTATACACTGTGGCGTTATTTGTCTTGTCATTTTATTATTGCAGTTATCATCACGGTTTCTGTGATCATTTTTTTTCATTTCTCCTATTTAATTTAATTTGATCTCTGCAAATGTGTTCATATTGTCTTTTCTTGTTTGTCCTTTGTAATGTCTTTAGTTGACATATGACGTATAGTGGTATACACTGATAGTATAGTACAGATCAGTACTTTATGATTGTTATTGTTATAAAACAAAATGTACAAGACCTTTGTAAGGCTTGTCTCCCAAAGTGATTGGTAAAGGGAAATATTTTTTCCACAGGTACCCAAGTGATCTTTGATTACATTGAGATATACAAGACCTTTGTAAGGCTTGTCTCCCACAGTATTTGAGATACAGTTATTGTGTCCATAGGTACTCAAGTTATCATTGGGTATTATAAACCATACAAGTTTGGACTAAGACTAAGTCTATGGTATAGACTTGTCTCTCATTAACGTGAAAGAGGGTAATTTATTTACTTTTTCAGGTTTCTGATTTAAGAAGACAATATGTCTACATTAGATTATTTCATTGCACAAGGAAAATCTCTTGATAAGACTGGAAAAGACTTAGAACAATGGGCTGTTGCTCAATATGACAAAGCATTAGCTGCAGAAGAGAAAAAAATTGCTGCTGCTGTTGAAGAAAGAAAGGCTGCTGCTGAGGAAAAAAAAGCTGCGGCTGAGGAGAGAAAACTTCAAATAGAAGAAAAAAAAGCTGCTGCAGAAGAAAGGAAAGCCTTAGCTGAAGAAAAAAGATTAGAAAAAGAAGCTGATACTGCTGCTGAACTTAAGAAATTGCAGATGCAAGTGGAGGAAAGGAGATTTGAGGCAGAACAGAAGAAATTAGAAGCTGATGCAGAGCAGAAAAAATTAGAAGTTGCTGCTGCTGCAGAACAGAAAAAATTAGAAGTTGCTGCAGAACAGAAAAAATTAGAAGCTGCTGCAGAACAGAAGCTGCTGCAGAACAGAAAAAACTAGAAGTTGCTGCTGCTGCTGCAGAACAGAAAAAATTAGAAGTTGCTGCTGCTGCAGAACAGAAAAAATTAGAAGCTGCTGCAGAACAAAAAAAATTAGATAGAGAAGCTGAAGAGAGAAAAGCAATAAGAGAACATGAGTTTGAATTAGAGAAATTAAAATTGACATGTATGAGTAATGTTAATCAGGCATCTGGTGGTAATGGTAAACCCTTTGTATATAAGGTCAAGGTACCAGCGTTTAACCCTACCAGTGATGACATAACATTTTGGCTTTCTAGATTTGAACGGGCTTGTCGATCTCATAATGTTGACAAATCACAGTATGTGAATCAGTTGTCTGAAAATCTAAAAGGGGAGTCTCTGAGTAAGTTATATTTTGTTGAAGAGGCCGACAAAGATAATTATGATGCTGTTAGGGCAGCTTTGATAAAGAGATATCAGCTGTCTGAAGAAGGTTATCGTCTTTTGTTTAAAACAATGAGACCTGAGGTAGGTGTAGAATTCTCAGATTTCATCTCAAAAGCACGAATTACACTTTCACGATGGATTGAATTATCCAAAACAGAGAAAACATTTGATGGTCTTACGGATTTATTGCTAAGAGACAAGGTCATGTCTTCTGTAAATAAATCATTCCTAGAGTTCTTACATGAGCGTAAACCTAGTACAATAAAGCAAATGGAAGAATATTGTGACCAGTATGCCACGGCACACCCTGACATGATTCTTGGTAACTCTAACATTAAAGAGAGTATGCCAGTTGCTTCGGCAACAGAATATAATCAGAATTACTCACACAAATTCCAAGGAGCTAAAAATAAATTTGATAAAAAGGTTAATTGGGATAAGTATCAAAACCAAGATAACCGCTCAAATCAGAGTTCTTCTTTGAAGAACTGGAATCGGTCTGATAGTCCTCGACACGCGAGGGGTTCCCATAATGTTAGAAATTCTCGGAAAGGGAGTAGCTATAGGAACTACCCAAGTGCTTCATGGAGACAAAAGAAACAATATTACAGGGATACTCAATATAATGAGCATGATGATTATGATCATGAATATTATGATTCAAACCCAAATAGGGGTTATAACAGAGGCAATAATAATTATAGAGACAATTATAACCGAGGTAGATCACAACACAAAAGACATGGTAAATCTTATTACCAGGCTAACTCTGCACAACAGGAGTTCCACGACACCGATAATCAGAATAATGATAAAAAAGACTCCAATAGTGTAGCAAATTCCGCTTTCGATTTTGCTAGAGCATCTGAGTGTTCGCAATGCAAAACATTATTCGATCCAACCACAGTGTCTACTTTAAGCTGCGGTCACCCACTTCCCGCTCTTCATGCGTCAATTGCGCATAATGGAAGGGGTGCTCTTGTCTTTAATAGGGGCCTAATAGATGGTACTCCGGTATCAATTCTTTTCGACTCGGGGTGCACTACCATTGGAGTGAGGCAATCACTCGTAAATCCTTCTCGAGCTACAGGCAATATAGTCAAATGTGTAACATTTGGTGGCACATTGGAGAAGTACTCCACTGCCATTATCAATATTGCTACGCCTTTCTTTACAGGAGAGGTGCAAGCATGTCTCTTGCCGAATCCGATCGCTGATCTTATCATCGGTCGCATTCATGGAGTGAAAGAATGCACTCCACAGCAAATTTCTAATTGGGAAAATGTTAATATGCAATCGGCTAATGCAGTAATCACTAGGGCTCAAGCTCTTAATATGCCACAATCTTCACATTCTGAAGATAATGATGCGCAGATCCAAGATGATCCCTTGGAGATTTCCCACGATTCCTTTATCAAACAGCAGGAAGATGATCCTACTCTAAAGAAATTCTTTACTCTGGCAACAAAAGGTGATCCGAATAAGGATACAAATCGTAAATCTTGGATTACGATGAAGAATGGCGTACTTGTACGTATGGTACAAGACTCCGCTAAGTCCATTCATTCTCAAATCCTTGTGCCTAAAAATATGAGAGTTAAAATCTTACAGCACGCTCATGATTCGCAGTGTGCTGGACATATGGGTTTTTCCCGTACTAAAGCTAGAGTTCTTCAATCTTTCTTTTGGCCTGCTGTGAATAAGGACATACGAATCTATTGTCGATCTTGTAAAGTATGTCAAGAGATTAAATCCAGAGGTCCACGCCATGATGCACCTATTCAGGCTGCAGACATTCCCATTCGGCCATTTCAAAAAATGGCGATAGACATCATTGGTCCATTTAAGATAAAGTCTGCTAGAGGACACCAATTTATTTTGACGTGTGTTGATATGTGCACACGTTGGCCGGAGGCTGTTCCTCTAAAGAGCATAACTACTGCTGATGTCGCAGATGCTCTTTGGTTAATATTTTCTCGTCTGGGGTTTCCAGCAGAAATATTATCCGACCATGGTACCCAACTCATATCGGATACCATGTCTCAAGTAATGTCGACTCTGAAGATAGAGAGATCGCTGAGTAGTATTTATCATCCTATGTCCAATGGGATGGTGGAACGTTTGAATAGAACTCTGAAAAACCTACTAGGTAAGATAACAGAAGATCATCCTCAGGATTGGGATAGGGTTTTACCCGCGGCTCTCTTTGCATATAGAGAGGTCGCCAACGAACATACAGGATTTTCTCCCTTTGAACTTGTCTTTGGCGCGAAACCGCGAGGTCCTATGTCCTTACTTCATGATCTTATAACTGCTGATAATATTGTCGATGACACAAAATCCTCTTATGAATATGTCATCGCACTTAGACACAAGATTATTGAAGCATGCAAATTGGCAACTGCTTCTTCTGAATTTGCGAAACAGAAGGCAAGGGAATTTGCCAATAAAAAGAGATGTTTGCGTCAACTTTGTCCAGGTGACAAAGCATTTGTCTTGCTACCTTGTAGGGAAAATAGACTTCTCATTTCTTGGAAAGGTCCGTACGATATAATATCAAAAGTTTCCGATGTTGACTATATCGTCGATATTGACGGGAAGCGTAAAACCTTCCACATCAACATGCTCACGGAATTCCATGAACGTCCTGATTATTTACAACCTGTTTTCCAGGCAACGGACGATTTTCCAGTCCAACATGGACAGTACTCATCTCTGTCAGTAATACAGGATGAGGAAACGAGTTTCTCGGATGTAAATTTACCTTTTCCACTGATTCCTCTTCACTCTAATGAATCATGGAAAGATGTTGCAATTTCTCCAGAATTATCTCCAGGAGAGCAGAAACAAGTTTCTACTATGTTAGAACAATTTCAGGATGTCCTTACTGACATTCCTGGTCAAACTGATGTCATTCAACATGACATTATTCTTACTGACCATAGTCCTATAAGAGTCAGACCGTATCCTATCCCGATACATTTTCAAGCACAGGTAGAGAAAGAGTTAGATGAGATGATAGAGTTAAAAATTATTGAACCATCCACATCAGCATATTCTTCGCCGATGGTTATAGTACGGAAAAAAGACAATAACATACGTCTTTGCGTGGATTATCGCAAATTGAATCAAGTGACTAAATTCGATGCTGAACCTATGCCTTTACTAGAAGAGCTACTTACGAGACTATCGAATTCTCACTTCTTTACTAAACTCGATTTGTCTAAGGGATATTGGCAAGTTCCACTATCCGAACACGCCAAACCGTTTACTGCTTTTTCGACGCCTAGGGGTCTATTCCAATGGAATTTCATGCCTTTCGGTCTTATGAACGCCCCTGCTACATTTGTACGCATGATGCGTCGAATCCTATCTCATCGCTCAGATGTCATTGCGTATCTTGATGACATCTGTCTTTTCAGTGATACTTGGAACGATCACTATAATGGTATAAATGAACTATTGTCTATCTTACGCGAGCATAACCTGACACCGAAACCATCGAAAGCATGTATTGGTTTTAGCGAAATATCTTTCTTGGGACACCGTGTTGGTCATGGGTTCCTAAAAACAGAAGACCATAATACAAGTAAGATACTTAACATTTCTATTCCTAAGACTAAAAAGCAAGTACGAAGTCTCTTAGGTCTAATACAATTTTATGGACGATTCATCCCGAATCTGTCCTCCATTATGTCACCTCTTTCTTCCTTGCTAAAGAAAGGGTCTCCTAATGTAGTCCATTGGACTCAAGAATGTCAATCCTCTTTGGATAAGGTTAAAACTATGTTTTCTACTTCACCTATCCTAGTATTGCCTTCTAAGGATAAGACATTTATTCTTCGTAGTGACGCTTCATCCACCGGGATTGGAGCTGCACTAATGCAAGAGTACTCTGGAACTCTGCATCCTGTGATGTATATTTCTCGGAAATTAAATGCCGCAGAGAAGAATTACTCGGTCCTAGACCGTGAATTATTGGCTATGGTTTGGTCAATCCTTAAACTGCAAAGATTTCTTCTGGGCGCGCATTTCATTGTGGAAACTGACCAGAAAGCTCTTACGGCTATTCAGAGTAAAAATCTGAAGAGCGCGAGATCAACGCGATACGCGATTGCTCTACAGCCATTTCATTTTTCGGTGCGAGCTATCCGTGGGTCAGAAAATGTGATGGCAGATATTTTGTCTAGATGCCCACACGATTCATAACTGTTATACAACTTTGATACAGTTGTTTCTATGTTGAAATGTGTACACATATGTAATATATCATATATTGATTGTAACACTACTTAGCGGTTCATTCATATTTATTCACCGCTGATCTTTCAATGTTTTTTGTCTTTGATGATCATGATGTTAAGATATCTTAGATGAAATTTATGTATAAACTAATGTGAAAATTGTGTCATTGCTAATATTGTAGTATGCGTTGGTGACACCTCTCTGGAAATATTTATACTTAGAGAAGTACTTTCTCTAAGGTCATAAAACTTATGCTTATCATCTGCGCATTGTTATTGGTGCGTTGTGAGCCTATTGTATGTTGCTCCTAGATGTATTTCAAAAAAAAAAAAAAAGTACCATTTTTTTTTTTTCCCGAGGGGTGTGGTAATCTGTTGCGTGCATATTTTGACGCACATTTTACAAAAATCGATATGGCTATTTAATATGGGAAAAATATAGACATTCATTCATTTGTGTATGAAAATGCTGTCTATGGTAAAAGCGAGATAATCCATGTTTGATTCACACTTTTGATTATAGGAGTAATCGTTCTGGATATTGATCCGGCGCAAGGATATTGCGCTTGCGTTTGTACTTATTTTTTAGGGCCAGAAAATATATTAATTTGCTTATTGTGTTTATGGCCTGAATTCATATGTATTACATATTATTAGTACAAGTAGAATCAGTCCTATATTGTATATTTTGGATTGGTAGGAGGGACTAGATTCTTGTATTCCGGTCTAGCGGAAGTATGAGTTGTTTTGACAAGTCGTGATGAGTTCCGATGTACTGCTTACAAATGGCGGGGTACGTTTTTCTAGAGCTGGTCCTTTCGTCAGAAAAAGATGTCTTACGAAGTGGTTTTTCTACTGAAGGAGATGGTGTCTCTACGATAGTTTGTGTTAGAGACTCTCCTTATGTCAGTATATAGATGATTCGGACTCCAGGTAATCCCAGCTCCTATTTTGATGATCTCTCGTCGGTTAGGCCTAGCTTGACTTTTTGGGCTTCGCTATGCTAGTGTCGTGTTTTGTATCGACGAAGATGACAGATTTTCCTGCAGCGGTTATGGCTACGTGAATTAACCTGATCACCGTAGAGCTGTATGGAAACATTTATGAAATCCTTTATATACCCATTATAAATTAACTCTGGCTTATATTCTCCTTCCTATGAATGAGTGAACGACAACTCAGGGAGGCAGCCATGTTGGATTTCGGTCATCATCTGTTTTGATCACTGCCAAGAGAACAGATTATTTATCCTATTATCGGACAGTGACAGGGAGATCTCAATCTTGCTAGAAACCCCCTTCGTGGTTTCATAATATATGCTACAAACTATGGACGTCAAGTAACTTTAGTTATTTATCGATCCGCCTTCACTGACGCGTTTAGTCAGATAGGGGGATGTGGCCATAATGTATCATGACATTGAACTTTTGATGTACTGCCCATTATTTCTGAATGTGTCATGACTTCAGATCTGCTATGTATACCTACAAATTGATATGTCAACATACCATGATGTACTCGTATGTCCCAGTGTGTACGTCTGAATAAATTGAGTAAACAAAGATTCCAGCAGTCTGCATTGGTGCCTTGTAGACACAAGTGTATGAGTGATTATATTGGTCAGCACACGAACAGTACACCATTCGCGGTAATCACACTCTACACTTCTACTTCATACATACACCATCCTGCGTCGGTTGAAGTGACCAAGTTTAGGGCCTGCTTCCCCTGGAGCCTTTGCCTTCCCTAACTCAGGACTAGGGTGAGTTACCCATTTACAGCTGGGTAGACTGGAGCATGCCTGATCCCAACAACACACCACCCTTCCTTACAGAACATCCAGTGTGTGTGTGAAAGCAACTTTACAGAGTGGAAAGAAGAAAACAAACTTTACACACGCCTTAGTACAACAATGTTGGTATGCGATTCATATCTAGGGTACAAAAGTACCGCATCAAACTTACACTCATACAACATTAGTGTTTAAAATTCACATTTACAACATTAGTGTTTAAAAGTGACATCTATACAACAATAGTGTTTAAAATTCACATCTATACAACATTAGTGTTTAAAATTCACATATATACAACATTAGTGTTTAGAATTCACATCTATACAACATTAGTGTTTAAAATTCACATCTTTATAACATTATAGTTATTTTTTTCCCTTAACCAGCGGCGCTTGGGCTTTCAGCCCTTCGGCCCAATGACATGTCATTGCGAGGCTGGGGACTTTCCTTCCAACCCGGTCAGGAGCATCGCTCTTTCCCATCCACAGAGGGTTTATCTCAGGAGCCATTCAGGTTATTCAGTCAAAATCCCAGTCGTTGACACTACTACAAATGCCCGCGCCCGGGCTTGAACCTTGAAAACCTGGTCGCCAGCGCAACGTTGTAACCATAACACCAGCGCGGCTCCAACATTATAGTTTAAAATTCACATCTATGCAACATTATTGTTTAAAATTCACATTCATATAAATTATAGTTTTCAATTCACATTCATGCAACATTAGTGTTTTAAATTCATATTCCTACAACAGTATAGTTAAAAATTCACATTCATAAAACAATATTATTTAAAATTCCCATTCATACAACAACATCGGAGTCTAACCTTCCGTTAAAAAACAGTGTCACGGCTGAGCCTCGTGCGAGTACTCGATGTACCCTCAGACCGCACGTGCCGTAAAGGATTATCCAGAGACCACAGAACTGATCTTGAGCGAGAACACAGGACAAAATGTGACAAACTCTAATGGCAAGTTAGGACATTGAGAAGGCATAGGTACTAAATTGATCAAACAGTAAAGAGAAATATCGATCCAGTCTACCATGGAGTAGTGGCTGTCCTTGGCACTAATTGACGGCGGAAATTGACCGCTCCGTCAAGTGCTTCTGGTCATGTCTGGAAAGTGGAAAGTGAAATATATAGCCACAGGGTGATTGGAAAATCTCTACTTATATTTAAATTTATATATCCACACTAGAATCTAGTGGATACATGTGAAACAAAAGTCAAAATAAGGAAGAATAGCTGTCATTTGACCAACAAGTTTTAATTGTTTGGTTTTCTGAAACAAATTAAAAAACAAATCAAATCTTAAAATGGCAAATAAATAGATGTTACATGAGATAGCAAAGACATACCGTCCGCATGTGGTCACATGTTCAACAGGCCATTATTTGTGTAAACTGTAAAGTTAATGTGAAAATGCAATATAATGGCAGATAATTTTCTTTATTTTGACATTAGTTTCATGTAAATTAATTGGATAAAAGTAATGACATAACAGTTTAAAAATAGGAAGTGGCATTTCAGTTACCAAAGATTTAAAAGTGATCACGTGATACTAATTTGCCAAATGGTGGGATCAATTTACAGAGACAATTTCTCAACAGTCTGTTCACAACCGACAATCTGTGTCCTGTCTCATTGTTTCTGTTTTTGTCCCGTCTTACTGTTTCTATTTTTGTCCCGTCTTACTGTTTCTATTTTTGTCCCGTCTTACTGTTTCTGTCCCGTCTTACTGTTTCTATTTTTGTCCCGTCTTGCTATTTCTATTTTTGTCCCATCTTACTGTTTCTATTTTTGTCCCGTCTTACTGTTTCTGTCCCGTCTTACTGTTTCTATTTTTATCCCGTCTTACTGTTTCTATTTTTGTCCCGTCTTACTGTTTCTGTCCCGTCTTACTGTTTCAAATTTTTGTCCCGTCTTACTGTTTCTATTTTTGTCCCGTCTTACTGTTTCTATTTTTGTTCCGTTTTACTGTTTCTGTCCCGTCTAACTATTTCTATTTTTGTTCCGTCTTACTGTTTCTTTTTTTGTCCCGTCTTACTGTTTCTATTTTTGTCCCGTCTTACTGTTTCTGTCCCGTCTTACTGTTTCTATTTTTGTCCCGTCTTACTGTTTCTGTCTCGTCTTACTATTTCTATTTTTGTCCCGTTTTACTGTTTCTATTTTTGTCCCGTCTTACTGTTTCTGTCTCGTCTTACTGTTTCTATTTTTGTCCCGTCTTACTGTTTCCATTTTACTCTCGTCTTACTGTTTCTGTCCCGTCTTACTGTTTCTATTTTTGTCCCGTCTTACTGTTTCTGTCCCGTCTTACTGTTTCTATTCTTGTCCTGTCTTACTGTTTCTGTCTCGTCTTACTATTTTTATTTTTGTCCCGTCTTACTGTTTCTATTTTTGTCCCGTCTTACTGTTTCTATTTTTGTCCCGTCTTACTGTTTCTATTTTTGTCCCGTCATACTGTTTCTGTCCCGTCTTACTGTTTCTATTTTTGTCCCGTCTTACTGTTTCTATTTTTGTCCCGTCTTACTGTTTATTTTTTTTGTCCCGTCTTACTGTTTCTGTCCCGTCTAACTATTTCTATTTTTGTCCCGTCTTACTGTTTCTATTTTTGTCCGTCTTACTGTTTCTATTTTTGTCCCGTCTTACTGTTTCTGTCTCGTCTTACTATTTCTATTTTTGTTCCGTCTTACTGTTTCTGTCCCGTCTTACTATTTATATCTTTGTCCCGTCTTACTGTTTCTGTCCCGTCTTACTATTTCTATTTTTGTCCCGTCTTACTGTTTCTGTCCCTACTTACTATTTCTATTTTTGTCTCGTCTTACTGTTTATGTCCCGTATTACCGTTTCTATTTTTGTCCCGTCTTACTATTTCTATTCTTGTCCCGTCTCACTGTTTCTATTTTTGTCCTGTCTTACTATTTCTATTTTTGTCCCTTCTTACTGTTTCTATTTTTGTCCCGTTTTACTATTTCTATATTTGTCCCGTCATACTATTTCTATTTATCCCGTCTTACTATTTCTATTTTTGTCCCGTCTTACATTTTCTATTTTTGTCCCGTCTTACTATTTCTATTTTTGTCCCGGCTTACTGTTTCTATTTTTGTCCCGTCTTACTATTTCTATTTTTGTCCCGTCTTACTGTTTCTATTTTTGTCCCGTCTTACTGTTTCTATTTTTGTCCGTCTTACTATTTGTATTTTTGTCCCATCTTACTGTTTCTATTTTTGTCCGTCTTACTATTTGTATTTTTGTCCGTCTTACTGTTTCTATGTTTGTCCCGTCTCACTGTATCTGTTTTTGTCCCGTTTCACCGTCTTTTCTGAGTCTTATCCAAAGTATCTGTCGTAAACATTCGTGTTCTATTTGTGTGGTTCAACTGAACTAGTACGACTGTTACTGTCTGGTACCTTATTGGTCTATCATCAGAATGTGCTGTCTTAACGACTTCAATCTCATTATCTTCCGACCTTTCATCAGAAGATTAACCACTTTTCTCTGAGGAAACACAGCAAGAATAAACTACAGCGCCTCAGACATGTCCGTAAGATGAGGCTGGTATGAGGCTGGGTATGCAGATAGCAACCTCGTCATGTCAAACAAATCTCTATGGAAACTGTTATTGCAAGAGCACGTGAATACTATGTTTTCTGGTAATTAGCTACAGCGGTGCTTCCATGCTTAAAGGGAACGATACTTGAACAGGTAATAATGATAACTGATGGAATAGTGAAAGACAGATTGGCAAGAAGATGAAGATGGTTGTATACCGCTCCACCTATATCCCAGTCTTGACATATGGATACGAGCCATGGGCAATTACAACCCACAAGTCAGATCCAAACCTCAGAAATGAGGTATCTGAGGAAGGTGGCTGAAGTAACCAAAAGAGACATGGTCCTTAACCAAGCGATACGGTAAGGACTCAAAACCCAGTCCCTGCAAACTGTCGCAGGTTGTCTACCCTACTCTGCAAATTGTCGCAGGTTCTCTACTCTGCTCTGCAAACTGTCGCAGGTTGTCTACCCTGCTCTGCAACCTGTCGCAGGTTGTCTACTCCGCTCTGCAAACTGTCGCAGGTTGTCTACCCTGCTATGCAAACTGTCGCAGGTTGTCTACCCTGCTCTGCAAACTGTCGCAGGTTGTCTACCCTGCTCTGCAGTAGTGGTCAACTAATGGCCAAACCTCGAGTAAAAGGATGAGGGATGTCAAAGGTCGTCAACCCTTGCTCTAGATTAATCTTGGCAGAGATATAATTAGAAGAATAAAGCTTCTACTTCAGGGAGTCTCACAGAAATTTATAGAATGGCAAGTACAACAACTTATTATTCCAAGTTATAAACTTAGTATTCTCCGCCCACTTTTGTGAGAAAATATGTATTTTATGAGCACCCAGCTGGAGGTGATTCAGCAAAATTTTAATTTTATAGCTCTTTATATGTAAATGTATTTAATAAAATAAGTCACACGGAGTCATCAAATTCGCTCAACTAAGTGAATAACTCAATTAATGATCTATATTTACATATAAAACTAAGAAAATTTGTTTGTAAATTATTTGGTTAACAGGGTTAAAATGAATAAAATTGATTTTTGTCAGAAAAAAATAGTTAACTTTATCTTCATGGGAAGATGGAAAGATATGGTGTTTAAATAAAATAGTGTCCATAAGCTAGCTTGTACTGGGTAGTTAGCTTGTACTGGTAGTTAGCTTGTACTGGGTAGTTAGCTTGTACTGGGTAGTTAGCTTGTACTGGGTAGTTAGCTTGTACTGGGTAGTTAGCTTGTACTGGGTAGTTAGCTTGTACTGGGTAGTTAGCTTGTACTGGGTAGTTAGCTTGTACTGGGTAGTTAGCTTGTACTGGGTAGTTAGCTTGGAATGTAATGACAATAACTGTCGTTGAATTCTGGTTCAGTCACTGCTGGTTCCCAGTGGAGTTTTGACTGTTCCTTCTCTTTAAGAGTCGAATTGTTTGGCAGCAGCACGTCCCTTGTAAAGCCAGGGTAACTGTTCAGGTTGCCTCGTCAAGTGTCTTCAATACCCGTCTGTTGTAGGTGTCTAGCATCGACTTCTGGCAACTGGTACCAAAAACTGAGAGAAAATTCTCTTTTAAGTCTCATATCTCCTGTTGTAAACATTAGACGACCCCCTCTTCCCTCCACCATTTCATCTTCCTCATAATTTGGTCCGATACCTCTGAGCATTAAATCTCAGCCCATCGAGTCGGTTGGAAAGGTTTAGGAGAGCAGAAGACGACAAATGTATTATTTTTATATGTATATATATATGGTTTTGTTTGAAGGACTATCATCATTGCACACAGACTACTCCATCAGTGCTCCGATTTCCGGTCTCCGGTCTCCGATCTCCGATCACCGATTAAAGAAAATTGCCAACAAACAGTCCGCTGGGAGGACAACATTAGACAATCTCTGACGCCGAGGACCAGATTGGAACCAGGTCAGGAGGAAGACAGCTGGTAGGATAGTATGATACTCTCTCTGGCAAACTTCTATGCCCACGGTTAGAAGAAGAACGACTAAGTAAGTAAGTGAGTATGTTAGTAATGAAATAGCTTTGCCTTTCATCTTGGTTCCCTAGGGAAGAAACTTACAATTTTTTATTTTCATTCTCTGTGTTAATTACTCATTTTGGTAGAGTTTTTACAAATACTCGTTTGTCTGTGACCTTGACCTTGGTTATAGGTAAGGATAGTTCTATAGCAGATACAGCCGTAGAGAAGGGAAGTGGTAGAGAGTTCACTTAACTAGATCCCATCTTTATGAGGCATAATAACCAGTTCACTTCCTTGGTGCCTTTGCCTTCCCTAATTCCAGAGCAGAGCCAGGGGCTCATTTACAGCTGGGTTGACAGGTACGTGACACTATCAAGTTTAGAACACGGTAACTTAAGCTGGAAAAGGACGCACTCTAACTACTGTTCCACAAGACACTAGGGTTTCTGGTTCGGAAATACTCTGGACGATATTCTGGGGAATTTAGACACTTTTTATCAGTCGGGTCGTGGGAAAGAATGGATGGGTCCGGGGATAAGATGGATGGGATCTGGGAAATTTTGAAAATTAATTTTGTTAATAAAATTCGAAGAATTAAATAGATTTACGAAGCACTCATCTTTTCACGAATCAGTCAAGTTTAAAAAAAAAAAAAAAAAAAAAAACCCCAAAAACGGAACAATTCGCTGTTAGTGGAAGCAGTTCAGTTCAGTTCGGGTACTAAAGTTGTGCTCAATATTTCCGATGTTTCACTAGTTTTTTTAACTCTTAATTGGAAAAAAAAAAATTTAAGTTTTGAATAAACATTTACCTGAACAAATGTATCAAGCTCTTCTAAGACGAATCAAAGAACGATGAGAGAAGACAATAATTGTCCTGTTTATGAACCTTCAAAATCCAGAGAGCAAAAATAGAGAATACAATTTTACTTTCCGTTCAAAATCTCCTTAATGTTCTTTCGTGGTAGAATTAATGATAACCTTCTCCGACGACATCTCGGCAGACGAAGATAAAGGAAGAAACAAAGAGAAATGTTGATAGTTTGTCAATGGAAATGGCCAAAGAAGAGCAATTAAATCTGGAAATGAATAAAATGAATCAAGGTAATCAGAAGAGAACTTTCATTGCATTGGGGAATATATGGAGATCACAAGACATCTAGTCCAAAACAACAATCACAATTTTCTATTCAAATACAAAACTAACATTTATAGATATATATATATATATATATATATATATATCTATATATATATATATATATATATATATCTATATATATATATATATATATATATATTCCCGGGAAATAGACTTAAGTCTTCTCGACTCCCGGGACATATCAAGTCAGCAAAATCAGAAACACGACTAGACACTTATGACCTTGGTTATTAATGCTCCAATTAGTTTTTATTTTTTTTAAACAGAAAAGGGAGGCGAGCGAACTAGCATCAGATGATCTTTATTTGCCTCCGCTCATCGAATGATTCACCATATTGTCCTACCCGGTTAAACCTTGCCGTCGGTTATAATTAGGTCATTGAGTGTAACTGTTTTTAGTTTTGTCATACAGTAGAACTCCATTTATCCGAACCCCATGGGACCGAGCATCGTTCGGATAATCAAATGTTCGGATAATTGGATTACATAATGTATCGAGTACATGTACACATATTTCTAAAAATAATTAACCATCACAAGGAAAATACACTATAAAACATATTTACTTGTACTGTAATAATAATACCCACACTGTATTAGATCACTGTATCACCAAAATCTTTTATTACACTGCAGTGCATGTACTACTTGTATTAATTATTTTTGTTAAGAAAGAGAAATGTTTTCAAAATAACATTACAAACGATTCAAAACTAGGCACAACTTACGTATACATGTACTTGCACAGATGTAGCCCACTATTTAAAATAATGAGGAATCCTCTTTTGCACCAAACTGGATAGTCTCCTTTTGGCTGCTAAGTCCCGCATTCTCTTCAACAGCAGAAGCTGTGTAGGACAGCTGTCATCTTCTTGCTCGTACCAAGCCATCGCTGTTTCTAGTGCTATAAAGGCCTCTTCAGGACTTGGTCGACGTTTTGGTGTTTCTTCATAATCTACAAGTACATCGTGTACTTCTGAGGAGTCTTCATCATCGGTCACTACATGTGTTAAGACCATCTGTCGAGGGGTGTGTGGTTATTTTATTTCGTGCTTATTCATGCCTTTTGCGTTTGCACGACTGTTTATGTGTATCCAATATTGGTAGTAATGTAATGTCCAGGGTTCTCTCTTTACGTGCCTGGCGAATAAACATTAACTCTTAGTATTAACTTACTTTGTGCACACATCTCTTTCTCCAATGAAAGTAATAATAACTGAATGACGGTTTGTAACTTTATTACACATGACGACGAACTTCACATTAGACCCATTGATGTGGTCAGGCAATAAGAACATAATCAATATTGATAATAATAATAAAAGTCACTCAGTTGCATGAACAATTATGAATGTTAAATATGCCATACATTATAATACTTCCATGTAAAAACAGGAATATACATTAGGGCTTTTCACACATGCCCAAACACACATCTGGGCCGCCTAATGGCTGGTCACTCAATCCCCTCTCCTCGCTGCTAAACTCTCTCTCGTTTTTTTACCTGCCTTGTTAGCAAAACTTCCCCAGCCAGTCTCATCACGTGACATAGAGTGGCTATTTGGGTGAAGTGGCAAGTACCAAACTCGGCGTTAAAATTAATGCATTTTCTACTCCCAACATTGCCCCCCTGTTCCCGAGCGGAAACCAAGGGTTTTCGCTTGAGAACAGTGGATAGTTAGCCCAAGAACTATTAATCTATTAGAAAAGAAAAATCCTACTGTTCAGAATAATATATATGAAGTATTAATTGTAGTGCAAAATGACATGAAAACAGATATATGTAAACAGTGTAGACAAAATATAATCCAATGTTTCAAAATTGCAATTAAAGTCATAACATGAATGTTTCAATAGTATATCACCTGAAAAACAAAACAAGATCAGACAATGTCAACATCTGGCACAAACAATTTCACTTTCCAGTTACATTCCTTGACAATAAGTCTGCCAGAAAGTTTTCTGATCCCTTGATGGGGATAATTGTATATCTATATTCTTGGATAAGCAAGAACCATCTGTGTAATCTACTGTTTGTTGTAGTTTTTTGATTTAGGGATGTTAGTGGACGGTGATCCGTCTGGAGGTAGAAGTGTGCGCCAAGTAAATAGCGTGATAACTTGCCCATACACCAAATGATGGACACGAGTTCTCTTTCACTGGTGGAATACCGAGTTTCTGCTGGTAGCAACTTTCTGCTTACATACAAGCATGGATGTGGAGTATCATTGAACCATTGCAACAGGCAACCACCAATGCCAGTCTGAGAAGCATCAGTCCTCAGAAGAAATGGCATAGTGATATTAGGTAACATCAAAATAGGTGCCTTGGAAAATACAGTTTTAATTTTGTTCAAAGCTCCACTGCAAGTATCGGACCAAACAATTTTATTAGGAGCTCCCTTTTTAGTCAAAGATGACAGGACAGAAGAAATAGATGAAAAGTTCGGAATGAACTTGTGATAGAAGTTAATGAGTCCTAACATGCTCCTAACCTGTTTCTTTGTCCGAGGGATATCTAATTCTAATATGCGTTTGACAGTGTGCTCATCAGGGTATAACCTGTGGTTACCAACACGGTGACCAAGAAATGAAATTTCTCTACAACCAATCTGAACTTTTGAAGGTCTAACTGTCAAACCATGCTTTCTGAGTAGCATTAATAAAGATTTTAATCCTGTGATATGTTCTTGCCAAGAAGTATGGAATAAACAGATGTCATCTATATATGTGATGACATCAGATCTATCTCCTAAGAGTCTCCGCATCATGCGCACAAAAGTCGCGGGAGCATTGACAAGGCCAAAACACATATAGTTCCATTGGAATAAACCATATGGAGTCATAAATGCAGTTAGAGGTTTGGCTTTATCAGTTAAAGGGATCTGCCAATATCCCTTGGATAGATCTAGTTTGCTAAAGTATGTAGCCTGGGATAGTTGTGATAAGAGATCCTCCAAAACAGGCATGGGCTCGGCATCTGTGAGAGTGACACTGTTAAGACGTCTAAAATCAATGCAGATGCGAAGAGATTTGTCCTTCTTTCTAACTAGAACCATAGGAAAAGAATAGGATGATTCAGAAGGAGAAATGATGCCCATGCGTAGCATATCCTTAAGTTCACTATCCACCTGAGATCTGTAGTGTAAGGGTATAGTATACGGTCTGAGTTTGATAGGGTGATCATCAGTCAATGTAATATCATGAGAGATAACATCAGTGCGACCTGGAAGTTCAGTCAGCACATCAGAGAAAGATTCTAAAACAGCAAGAGCCTGTTCTCGATAACCAGAATCTAAATCAACTGATACAGTTACATCTCTCCAAGATTCGGAAGATGTTAAAGGCAGCAGAGGAAAATTAAAAGAAATATCGCTCGCTGTAGAATCATCAGATTCCACAACAGCTGACAAAGTCTGTCGAACTGGTTCATCAGAAATACTGTCCAAGATAGGTTCTAATTCTGCAGGGCGCTCCACATATAATTTTAACATATTGATGTGAAATGTTTTAACTTTGCCCCTTATGTCAATGGCATAATCTACATCAGTTTTCTTCTCAACCACCTTAAAAGGGCCCTGCCAGGAAATTAGCAGTTTATTTTCTTTGGTTGGAAGAAGTAGCCATACTTGTTCTCCTGGTAGGAACGAACGTAATTTTCGAGATTGGTTGCAGCGCACTCTCGACCTCTGTGAAGCATTACGTATCATACCTGATGCATAAGTACATGCATCTACCAGGCGTTGTCTGAGATCAATGACCAGTTCATAGCTGGTACGGACAGTAACATCCTCCACTGATCCCAACAACAAATCCTTGAGTATGTGCATAGGACCTCTAGGGTTGGCACCATATACCAACTCAAATGGCGAAAAGCCAGTGCTCTCATGGGGCACTTCTCTGTAAGCAAATAAGACTGCTGGTAACATTCGGTCCCAGTCACGAGGACATGTCTCGGTGACTTTGCCTAACATCTGCTTCAACGAGCCATTGAAACGCTCGCAAACGCCATTGCTTTCCGGATGGTATGGGCTTGTGAACGAATGCTTAATTGCTAACATGTTCTCAATATCTTTCATCATTTGAGACATAAATTGAGTACCACGATCTGATAAGATTTCATCAGGAAATCCTATGCGACAAAAAATAACAAATAAAGCATCAGAGACAGCTGCTGAGGTGATAGTCTTCAATGGTATGGCCTCCGGCCAACGTGTACATAAGTCTATACACGTTAGGATATATCGATATCCTCTATCTGACATGACTGACATAGGACCAACTATGTCAATTGCAATCTTGGTGAAAGGCCGTAATGGCACATCAGTGACTTGTAAGGGTGCAGCGTGGTGCTTGCCCCTACGTGCTACCTTTTGACAAGTTGTACATGACCTGCAGTATAGCTTTACATCTTTGTTAACACAGGGCCAATAAAAATTTGAGGTGACACGAAACAGAGTACGCTTAATCCCCATATGACCAGCTAAAAGCGAGTCATGGGCAGTATTCAATACAATAGGTCTAAAACTCTTTGGAATAACTACCTGTCTCCTGACTAAAACATAGTTGTCAAAGCATCTAGTCAGTACTGAGTTCTTAAGTTCAAACCAGTAACGTGAAGTTTTTGTCTTCTTCACATGCTTGCTCTCTGCTAGAGCAAACAATGGTTGCAAAGCAACATCTTCACGCTGTTTGGTCGCGAACGACTGGGGGGAAACATTATGAACATTCTGAAGAGATGCTCTCTCACTAAATGGTATAGCTGGCTCTGCCTTGGATTCAGCGGCATGCTGGGCCCTAGTGACCACAGCGTTAGCCAACATTGGGTGAGATTCAACCCATTTATGTATCTCCTCTGGGGAGCAATCCTTAATACCTGGTATATTACCAAGGATAATGTCTGATACTGGTTCCTCAAGGACACATGCCCTTACCTTACCTGTAAAGAAGGGTGTGGCAATATCTATTTCTGCCACTGGGTAACACTCTATACTCCCACCAAATGTTATGCACTTCACTGTTTTACCAGTAAAGGCAGATTCATCAATTAGCGATCTACGGACTCCGACAGTGGTACAGCCAGAATCACGAAGGACACTTACATGTCTGTTATACAGAAAACCAGTATATAATGTGAGGCGTCCCACGTTCTCACAAGATGACATAGCAGGTAGAGCATGCCCGCAAATTAATCTGGGTTGTGAACCAGGTTGGAATAAAGATTTGCATCCATAACAATTTTCATCATTAAGTGAGCTAACAATACATGCATTGGCATGGTCGGCTCCCTTCTCATCATTCTTCTTTGCAGTTACACATGCATTACCCTTCTCATGATTGCTATTGTCATTATGCCCACAGTGTTTGTTAGTGCTGTTTCCATAATATTTCTTATAAGGTCTATTCCTAGCACATGACCAACATCTGCCACTATTCCTATTACCACTGTAGGATGCATTGTCTTGTGTGGGTCTATGATCCATCCGTTTGTGATGTATTTCCTCATTACGGCTAGAATTCTGCCGCCACTGACCTTGGTTTGAATAACCATAGTCTCGCCTCTGTGGGAAGTTAGATGGTGACCTCTGCCTTGGGAAGTTATATTTTCCTCGGTAGTTGGATCTATAGCTTTGCCTTACTCTGCTGTCCACACTCTGTGATCGAGGTCTATGACCACCATCTCTAAAGTCATGACGAGCCACACATACTGGGAGTGCGTCCTTTATAGTTGGTTTGTGAACCTCTTTATCTGGGTGAGCTGTCATATATTGTCTCCCAAGTATCTCCATTGCCTCAAGGTCTTTCGGTTTTCTTTCTTGAAAAAATGAGGCAAGATCGGTGCTACATGCCGACAACACCTTGTCACGTAACATTAGATCAAGTAAGCCAGTGAAGGTCTTATCAATTCCGGACAATTCTATCCATCTTTTAGAATATAATTTTATTAATGAGATAAATTCTCCAAAGTCAGCTTTCCTGCTAGGCAGACAGGAATGAAATTTATCACGGAATCCTGCTTCTGTAAGCTGAAATTTACGTAGCAATGTCTCCTTGACAACATCGTAGTCTTCTCTACTACCGCTGTCCAGAGCAAAATAAGCCTGTAGAGCGTCCGCTGTTAAAAAATCGCATAATGTTGCACTCCATTGACCCTTGGGGATCTTCAACGCGCTGACCTTTAGCTCAAAACGTTGTAAGAAACTATCGACGCAGTCGATTTGTTGGTTGAAATTAGGCAATCGTATCCGGTTTGTGGTCACAGGTGTACTAGATGATGTGTTTGGAGCGTCCAACTCCACTTTTCTTAGGGCGACAGCAACATCTATATCTTTCTGAATACGCAATTTCTCTATCTCCAAATCAGTTGCTTTCTGAGCAGTTGCAGCAGCTAATCTTAATTTTTCTTTCTCAGCGTCAATCTTTAGTTTTTCTTGCTCAGCGTCAATCTTTAGTTTTTCTTGCTCAGCGTCAATCTTTAGTTTTTCTTGCTCAGCGTCAATCTTTAGTTTTTCTAGCGCAAGAGCTTGTGCAAGATCTTTTTCTTTCTCTTCATGTTCTAACTGAAGACGTTTTAATTCACGTTCATTCTGTCTTTCAATTCTTGCATTATAGCTGTCAAATTGTGCAGTAGCAAATGCCTCTAGTTCCGCTCCTGATTTATTAAATTTAATCCCAATGTCTATAAAGTCCTGAAACGAAGACATGGTTTTCTCCCATAAACTACTTTCTGTTCAAAATATAGTGATATTTATAATGATGAACAATACAAAACTCAATACCTATGTAAGTCGTACAAACCCACCAAGGACATAATTAGAATGTGTTAAATTATGGTGATATTGTTAATGAACACTGCAGTGCTCAATACATGTTATAATAAAAGAAAGAAAAAAAAATATACAAAATTATGCCATATATATCAATGGGTCCAGACAAATGTACAATGAAAAGATGAAGGCAATGATGTCAATGACAATGATGATGATGATGGTATATTTTCAAATACAACACACACAAAAACAAATCAAAATTAACTAAAATAAGACAACAACAACAATATTCTATATTAAGATGTAAAAAAAAATAATAACTATTAGACACTACAAATAATTCACAAATAAAACGAAACAACCGTCACAATAACAACTAAGGAGAAGAAGGTATAGAAAGCACTATTACAACAACTGACAATGTGAGACATATATACGAAACAATAACAAAACGTGATACCTAACGCCACATCTAATTACAAATTAAATGTTCGCAATGCAAAAAAGGACTGTCAGTATGAATGCGTCAAAGCGCTAAAATTCCTTAAATGCAATCCTCACATAAACCTATAGAAGATCACCTTTCATCATACTTCCGAGGATGAATGAAAAAAAAATGATACCTAAAAAAAAAAAAAAAATTAGCAACACTGAACATATAGAATAGAAAAAAAAATAGCAAAGATGGAGCACGATATGAAAGCACAAGAGGCTTTAAAGAAGCTTTTAAAATGAAGCTAAACGTATCGTAAAATGCAGACTAAAGTGTTTTGGTCTGAACACGGCGTAATTTAGTTTACACTGTCTCGCATGAATCAGGAACACTAAGCCAAAATAGAAACTATAGTTCTGAAAACTTGTTTTATAATATGTCGTCTGGTCGAACTATTTTATTTATTTCTTAATAATAAGGTCGGTAAAGTTTCTTTTATAGATTTATAAATGTTAGTACACGTATGGTCCCTGAAAGCCTTCAATGTTTTTGGAAAAATAGGTACTTCGTTTGTCTTTAAAATATTCCATCAACAGAAATCATGCGTGTTTGTTAACGTAAATTCCTGCTGCCGATAAAGGTCACGGGGCGTGGCTAATTTGCCGCAGTGCGTCGAACAGTTTCGCTTTGTACGGGAACTTTATTTGCGCGATGGCTGGTTTCACCGCAGTTTTTGCAAAAGGGTACGTTTGCAAGAAAGTTCATTAACACGAACAAAAAGTCATTGTTAAACAGCCCAGTTCTTCAAAATAGCTTAAAACACGTTGCCTTAAAAGTGCATCTGAACTCCTGTTTCATGTTCAGTCATATTATAGTTCAATTGATGCAAATGCATTTTAGATAAACTTGGTGCACATAATTAATTCAGGCATTAAACATCGCTAGGCACAGGCTTGGCTTCCCATCTGTTAAGACCATCTGTCGAGGGGTGTGTGGTTATTTTATTTCGTGCTTATTCATGCCTTTTGCGTTTGCACGACTGTTTATGTGTATCCAATATTGGTAGTAATGTAATGTCCAGGGTTCTCTCTTTACGTGCCTGGCGAATAAACATTAACTCTTAGTATTAACTTACTTTGTGCACACATCTCTTTCTCCAATGAAAGTAATAATAACTGAATGACGGTTTGTAACTTTATTACACATGACGACGAACTTCACATTAGACCCATTGATGTGGTCAGGCAATAAGAACATAATCAATATTGATAATAATAATAAAAGTCACTCAGTTGCATGAACAATTATGAATGTTAAATATGCCATACATTAGAATACTTCCATGTAAAACAGGAATATACATTAGGGCTTTTCACACATGCCCAAACACACATCTGGGCCGCCTAACGGCTGGTCACTCAATCGCCTCTCCTCGCTGCTAAACTCTCTCTCGTTTTTTTACCTGCCTTGTTAGCAAAACTTCCCCAGTCAGTCTCATCACGTGACATAGAGTGGCTATTTGGGTGAAGTGGCAAAGTGCCAAACTCGGCGTTAAAATTAATGCATTTTCTACTCCCAACAACATGTATTTGGTTTTCTTCTTGCACAAAAGACAAAATTTCTTCGTCATTCAAAAACTGAAAACCAGAATCATTATCATCTTCTAGCCACATGTGTGCATCATCTTTGTCACAGTCCGAAAATCCGGACATTGCTTGAAACAGTTCCACAACTTCATTTATACAATCATCATTTGTGTCCACTGCAGTAGTTTCATTTCCTCCTTTTTTCCCAAGCAATCTACTCCAAGCCTTGTTGAGATTATCTTGTGACAGTGTGGTCCAAGCATCAGCTAACATATAGCAGCAGTCTTTGAGATTAAGCTTTTTGGAAAACGCCACCACACTTTCTTCATCTTCAGCCAACAATAAACGACGCAGGACTTCCTTCTTGTACATCTTTTTAAGCTTTGCTATAACACCCTGATCCATTGGTTGAATCAGTGCTGTTACATTGGGAGGCAGAAAAATTACTTTAAAATTTGCATCAACTGCATTCAATGTATCCGTCTCTGGATGAGATGGTGCATTGTCCAGTAGAAGAATTACTTTTCCAGTTTTCTTTTCTTGTTCTCTCAACCTCTTCACATTTGGGATGAACTGATTTGTATACCAATCAAGAAATATTTCACTATTTATCCAAGCACTCTTCTGTGCTTTGTAACACAATGGGAGACATGTCACATTCTTTAAACAACGTGGTTTTTTGGCTTTGCCGATCATTAGCACCGGTAAACGATGACTTCCACTGGCATTCGCGGCTACCAAAATTGTTACTCTCTCTTTGCACTTTTTAAACCCAGGGGCAGCTGCTTCGCGCTGAGATGCAAGTGATTTTTGAGGCAATGATTTCCAGTATAAGCCAGTTTCATCGGCATTATACACATCATCGAGTGAATAACCTTGTTCTTCCAAAAAAGCCAAGAAAGTTTCTTTAAAATTTTTAGCGGCAGTTGCATCGCTAGATAAAGATTCCCCTTGAATCTCCAATTCTCGTATGCCATGACGAGATTTAAAGTTTCTTAACCATCCCTGGCTAGCCTTAAAGTCAGGAGGACCGTCAAGTTGATTGTTGAACTGAAGTGCCTTTTCACACAACAGAGAACCAGAGATAGGTTCCCCTTTGCTTCTTCTTTGCACAAACCATATATACAAAGCCTCTTCCAAGTTCACATCTTTCGCATTTCTCATGGTTTTACGTTTCTTCGACCCATTTTCACTATCAAATTTCGATGCAAAACTCATAATTTTATCCTTGTTACTTTTGATGTCAGAGACGGTAGCTTTCCCAACATTGAAAATCCTCGCAAGTGAAGACACAGTTTCACCTTGTCCTAGTCTCTTGATAATTTCTGTTTTCGTTTCAATTGACAAAACATTGCGGTTCCTTTTATATGCTTTAGGCCTACTGGGAGGTGCCATATCGCACAGAGAAATACTTGTACACCAAAATTATTCAGCTGTAGTAGCAGACACAATTATTTTAAGTTGAACTGTCTGTTTAGCCAGTGTTCTACCTAGAACGCACACGTACTTTGGATTGGTAAACCAGATATTAACTGACTTTATGATCTAACTGACTTCCTGTACGTAAGCGACCGACCATTAGCCATCCCATTCTCTACAAATTGTTCGCACACATTTGAAGTTTGCCGCATCAAAAGATTCAGAATTTTAGTCTAACGTGACTGTGGCATCTGATTTTTTTTCTTTTTTTTCTGGAAAAAGTGTTCGGATAATTGGATGTTCGGATAATTGGGGTTCGGATAAATGGAGTTCTACTGTATATTCAAATACATGTGTTACGATTTATTGGTGCTGTTGATGACATTTGACATTAGAATTTGTCGCTTGCTTACTTCATATGTTACTTTATTAATTACCTTATGGTTGGTTAATATTTATATGTTTCTATGGTTGGTTAATATTCATATGTTACTTTATTAATGACCTTATGGTTGGTTAATAGTGGTTTTTATTTTTGTTTTGTTATTAATGTGTCGCTGCTTTCAGTTGATGGTGTGTCTGTTTTTGTTTATTAAATATTGGCACGTTTGGACAATTTATTGTATTTACCTTGTTTTCCTTAAATAGTGTTACTAGTGTTTTTATATTATTACTAATATTATCATTGTTATTACGTGCACGTGGATAGGCACTTCGTAATTATTAACCCTAGAGCATGGGGGTGGGGTGTTACCAGAATAGGAAACATTCAGGCACATCGGCACCTGTGTATCGGAGTTGGGGACATGTAGATGCTGGGATTTAGAGGCACCAAGCACCTAGTGTGTGACCAGGTTGACAGCTGGTTGTACTGAACCTAGACCCTCATTTCAGTCCCAGAGGCCCGTACGGTGCTTGCAATGTGGACCATTTCGACACAAAGTAATTGTCCTTGTATTTAAACATTTCCTTTTTTCTTCATTGCTTGAAAATTATTTCATTGCCTTGGGATATCCATTTTTTTTTTTTTGGCACAGAATCTGCATTTATGCAAAAGTTTTTCTACTGGGTCCGTAAATCGTTTTTTAAATTCTAATTTGTTATATTTGGTGGCGCTTCTGTGGTTCTGTTTTGATTTAAATCTATCTGCTCCAGGCATGTTCATAAGTTTTACGTGGGCTCCAAATTGGCCACTTTATAATTAAATCTTTTCATAAGAAAATGAAATTTTATCATTTTTATTTTTCTACTCAGACATATTTCTTATATTCACATGACACTTTTGCTATGAATGAAACGTCATGTTGGCATCATTGATCTCTGCCCACCCGTTACCATGTCTGATAATTAATTTTATTATAAAATTTGTGTATTGTAATGCAGTGCGAACGGCATTGTTACGTCATTCTGTTGTTGCATATCTTTTTTGGCATATTAAATTAACACATTAAAATATATTGTATTAAATAAATATATAAGAGTACAGAGTGGTTTGACCGAAGGTACTGGTTTCAAAACACGGTGTAAATGGTACCTGACTCTGCTTGTGAGTTAGGGAAGGAAAAAGCAGCGAGAAAGGGAAGTGGTTACCCCAGCTCTCTAAGTTGGACCTAGAATAGTGAAGTCTCTAACACTTCTCTCCCCTACGGCAGTATCAACTACCTTTACGTCTAGTTACAGGGACATTATGGACACCCTTTACATAACATTGGTGTGAATTCGCTGAATATAATTTTTAATGTATTGATTGACACAGTAGTGACAGAAAGGGAAAATACAGGAATTAACCTCAGTAGTACAACCACAGAAGTATTAGTCATCTTGACAAAAATGAACTCTCCAGACTCCACTATCGAAGTAAATGGAACAATTTTAAGAATAACCTATTGATTCAAATGACTTGACACGTAAATAACAACGGATGGAAGATGCATCTCGGATGTGAAGTGTAGGATAGCACAGACAAAAGGAGCATTCCATAAAATAAAAACTATTTCATGTATCATGTCAGCTCTTTGTCGTTAGAAGTAAGAAAAAAAAGAAGGGGCGGTTGTCCGTCGTCAGATTATCTGACATGCGGAAATTAATTATGGACAATTAGCAAACACGTAGGACAATCTCCAGAGGCCACAGAGATGTGGTTTTACAGAAGGATGTTAAGAATAAAATGGACAGCTCAAAAGAGTAATGAGGATGTGCTGAAAGAGATCAATGCGCAAAAGAAGCTTATCTCTCAAGTTAGACAAAAAGCAACCAACTTTGTTCGGACATTTTATGAGAAGAAAAAAGTTGGCATATGACAGGTGACAACAGGTAATATTAAACAACGAAGACACATAGGACAACAAAGAGATAAGATTCTTTGACTGATGTCATGGTAGTCGGCAACAGAGTTGGTAAGTAATACTGGAGACAAAAAGTTGTGGTGAAACATGATCGCCTACGTTATCAAGCATGGTTCTTGAAGAAGTCTTAAACGCAACAAATAAGTGTGTCTGTTTGTGTGTGTGTGTATGTGTTATCATGTAAAGTTCAGACATAACGAAATCGGACGACAACTAAACGTCCGGACCCGGCGGTCCCTGAGAAAAAAAAAAACTATGTACCTTATCGGGGCGTGCAGTAAGGCCCCTAAAGTACAAGTTACACCATCTTAATTTTCATAGTGTCCTGTCCGTTCGTAACAAACTGCCAACAACATGCAACATTTTCGTGACACATTTTTGTGAAGTTACAGAAAAGCCGCGCTTTACGGTCTGGAAATAAATTGCACGCTCCTAGAAATGATACTCATTTCATCCCATCTCTTCATTGCGCGGGTATTGTTAGTATTATTCATACCCGTATACCATTTATATTTAGCATTTCAGGTAAGTGTGAATAAGTGTCTCTGTGGCGTGAGGTTTTATTTGGCTGTAGGATCAGTATAGTACTGACAATTACAGAAATAGAATTTCTGCAGAAAATGGTGAAGTCCCAGTGTCTGAGAGAACTACTGGTATCACAAATTAGTTACGGCTGTGAATGATCTGATCTCGAAAAATTAGTAGAGAGGAGACCGACATAAATTGCCACTTCCGCTGTGTAACTAACTGTGATATTAAGACAAGGAAACAGATTTTACTTAACGCTGATAAAATTGACAAGTCTTCAAATACAATTTCCTTATTATTTATTTAGTATAAACACTATCTACTCTTGTGCTGAAGGGTGAATGTTGGAAAATGGAATGTAATGGATTTGTAAGTTTACAAATGATTTACAAAAGATATATATTTATATATATATTACAAGTCTTCCAATTATAGGAAACAAAAATTATATCAGCTGTGCTGTTATTCAATTATAGTACATGTATCCGCTGTGCTGTTAATTAAGTATATAACATTTATTAACTATGCTGTTAATCTTGTCTCTTTCTACGCTAAATCTCTTTTTCGTCACTGACAGTTAATTTGCTCGCAATTACCGACGGAAATGGTACTAATGTGTACTCATCTCTCAAAAGATCTGCCCTTCTTAGTTTGGTTGACACAAAACACCCGCTGTTGATCGTTTCGTTAGCCCACCCAAGACTGAGGGGGACTAAAGATATATCTCAGGTACAATCTCTGTGCTCCTGTGAAGTTCCAGGCAGCTGGATTGACTGGACATACGACCTCAGGTTTGATGACACGAATAAAACCTGTAACAAGGAAAAATAGGGGCTAATTTCTGTCCTCCAGCCCACCTATTTCTATTGTATATGATATGAGCGTGTCTCAGGTGTCTGCATGTAGGATGAATGACAACATGGCTCAGTATGATTTAGCAATAGCGAGACAAGACAGGTGTCTACTTGCAAAACATTCTTTCTGACAAATTAATAACTGGATACATCCAATAATATGAATTCAATACATGAATACATCCAATAACATAAATTCAATACATGAATACATCCAATAATATAAATTCAATACAGGAATACATCCAATAATATGTACACCTAGATGTGATACAACCATTTCCTTCCCCCTATAATATACCAGGCCCTCTCTGACAAGTGCTATAATATATCCTAACAATATTGTTATGTTCTTATGATAGGAGTATATGAGACGAGGACTGTTTGGTTATATTTCAGGTTAGTGTTATCTGAAACAATAGACTGAAGTTATGTGAGACAGTAGATTAAGTCCTAACAAGGACTGTTTTGGTTATATTTCAGTTGGTCTGAGATAGAAGTTATAGGAGACAATAGGTTGAGTCCTAACAAGGACTGTTTTGGTTATATTTCAGTTGGTCTGAGATAATAGATTGAAGTTATAGGAGACAATAGGTTGAGTCCTAACAAGGACCGTTTTGGTTATATTTCAGTTGGTCTGAGATAATAGATTGAAGTTATAGGAGACAATAGGTTGAAGCATGAGTCCTATTAGTCTTCGTCTTCATCAATCTTATCAGGAAATCCAATCATTATACATAATGCCCCAAGATACAATCAGTAACCTGATACGTTCATATTGAAACAATTTATATAAAATATATACAGTTGTAGGTAGTATAAATGACACAACAAATATAAACATTATATTATCTGCTGAAGGCCTATTTTTCTACAAGGTTATCGTAAATATATTTACCCTTTAAGATTTAAACAGGCCAGTGACTCGACTAGGGAGCAGTCCGCTAGGTCAATGCACGCAGGTAAGCAATAAATCAAGGTTGACAGCTCCTCTTATTCAGTCGGTCGTCTCTCTCTGGCTTCGTTTCGGTGTTGCTTGGTTTTGCATAAAATTTCGCCCGATTATATAGGTAGATGAATGCTTAAGGAAAGCTTTTGGTTGGTTCCTGGTGGGGCAAGCTGATTGGTTGTCTGCAGTTTGGTCTCATGCCTCGTACAGCCTAATTTTATTCTGTTTTTTCCGCCATATTGCGTGACAAGATGGCCGCGACCCACATCCGAAAAAACAGGGCTTAAGTTTAATGTTATTCTGTCTCAGAGACTGTTGAACGTTGCTCGTTGATTGGTTGGGCTTTCGACATAGGGATTTAACTAAGAAGTGGGTTTACACAACTCGTTTTACGACATAGCCCCCTCCTTTCCTAGCTGTGACCTGTCATAGCTGACGTGTGAACCCCTGCTGTAGTTAATCCTTTTGCGTCTGTCCTTCCATAGTAATAGGGTGTCGACTTAAAAAATCAGCTCCTGCATTGTCTCTTCAATGTAATTCACGGTAAAGGAATAAGGCGCCAGAAGCAAGCTCCACCTTAACAATCTCGAATTTAACTTTTTAGATGCAGCCAAGAATGTTAAAGGCTAATGATCGCTTTGGACAATGAAGTGTGTCCCATACAGGTAAGGTGAAAATTTGTCGATGGACCAAATTAGAGCCAAACATTCTTTCTCTATAGTCGAGTAGTTCAACTCAGCTGCATTCAGCTTCCTACTGGCGTAGGCGACTGGTAAAAGTTCCTCCGGCTGGGCTTTTGATTTCTGCAAGAGATTTGCACCAATACCTACACTGCTAGCGTCCGTCCTTAATACAAATTCCTGTGTGATATCGGGTAGCGTAAGGATGGGTTTGCTGGTGAGTTTTGCTTTTAGCTCTGTGTAAGCTTTTTCACAATCAGCATTCCATTGGATTTTGTCAGGCTGTCCTTTCTTCGTTAAGTTGGTTAATGGTGCACACAGAGAGTTAAAGTGGGGTATGTACTTCTGATAGAACCCACATAATGACACAAATGATCTCACATCTTTCTTCGTTTGAGGTCTGGGTGCCTTCTTTAACTTCTCTATATTCTTTGGGTCAGGAGACATATGACCTGTAGAAATAGTGTGGCCTAAGAATTCCAACTCCTTACAACCGATATAGCCCTTGGTTGGACGTGCAGTCAATCCAGTGGCTCTCAGTCTGTCAAACAACATGGAGAGCGCTACTATATGCTCTTCAAATGTGTTTGTAGCAACAAGAATGTCATCCATAAAGTTGGTGATATGGGGATTTTGTAGAGGTTCCAATAATTTCCTCATCATTCTTGAAAAGATACTGGGAGCATTTTTCAGCCCAAAGGGTAGTACATTAAACTCGTAGTGTCCGTCTGATGTACTAAATGCCAGCATTTTCCTAACTTCTGGTTTCACTGGTATTTGGTAGTATCCCTTGCTTAGATCTACCTTCGATAAATACCTAGCCTTACTCAGTGTAGAGAACTGCTGGTTGGTGTCAGGTAATGGGTCCACCTGAGATTCTATGATCGCATTAAGCTTCCGGTAGTCAATACATAACCTGTTTTCTTAATAGCACCACACTTGAGCTATAGGGAGAGTCTGACTTCGAGATAATTTTCTCCTTCAACAGATAATCAACTTCCTCCCTTTGTGCTTGGGCTTTTGCATAGGGTATAGGGTATGTTCTCATGCATACGGGTGTAGTGTCTGTAACCTTCATGGTGTTTCCTAACAGATTCGTACGACCTAGCTTATCTGTGAGCACATCAGCATGGGTTTCAAACACTTTCTGAACCATCTTCTTCTGCTCTGGAGGTAAATGTTCACTAATGTTTACTTGAACATAATCCTCTGTAGTTGTGAGTGGATATTCCATAGAGTGAAGTGGTTCACCATGCATTTCTGTTGCAATAGCTAGGGTCATGATATGTGCAACTTCTGATGATTCTTTGTCATAATATTTTTTAAGAAGATTGACATGATATACCTTCTCCTTTCCTTTCTTGTCAATCTTATAATTGGTCCTGGAAAGTTTTTCCAGTATGACATAGGGTCCCTGCCATCAAATCTGCAATTTATTATTGCTGCTTGGCAACAGTAATAACACCTTTTCACCCACCTCCAGTTCCCTATCCTTTGCTATTTTGTTGTAGTACGCAGCATGCTTTCTCCTGGCCTGTCTTAAGTTCTCATTGGCCAGTTTCCAACCTGCTTTCAATCGAGATGTCAACTCGTTGACGTACTGGTATGAGGAAGTCACTGTTTCCTCTGATTTTTCATCAGTCCATGTCCGCAACAATGCTTCCAGTGGACCTTTTATTGGTCTTCCAAACAACAATGTAGCTGGAGCCAATCCAGTTGAATTGTGGGGTACTTCCCTATATGCAAATAGTGCAGCAGGTAAGTACGTATCCTAAGTATAAGGTTTTTCACTAGCCAACTTTCTAAGGATTGAAATTAGCGTACCATTGAACCGCTCTACTTGACCGTTCCCTTGGGCATGGTAGGGACTACAGTGATAATGCCTGGCTTGAAATATCCTGAATACTTCTTGTGTTAGCTTTCCCTTAAACTGAGACCCATTGTCAGTCAATATCTGATGCGGGAAACCTAATCGGGTGAATATTGTCAACAGGGCATCTGCCACATGCTTAGAATCTATAGCTGACACGGCCACTGCTTCTCCCCACATAGAGCAAGTATCAACCAAGGTTAAGATGTAAGCATTTCTCTTCTTGGTCCTAGTGAGGAGTCCAACAATATCCACTGCAACACGTTCAAAAAGGGTTTCCATAATGGGCATTTCTCCCAGTGTTGCTGGTGCAGTCCTATGCTTAGGAGCTACTCTTTGGCATTCTGGACAGGTGTTGAAGGACTTTCGTGTGGGGTTACTGGTTGTGTTGCCTGAATTCTGATCGTGCTAATGTTCTTACGCGAATGGGGTGAACCTCACCTTCGGTTTGTTGTAATGCCTGAACTTTGCATCAAGATGTAAACAACTGTTCATCTTATTAACTCAGCAACTTGACATAAAATACGTAATTCATAAGGTTGAATGGTGTAACGTGATTCAACGAATAATGCCTCCGGTTCGAGTCCTTCACAATTTAATATGGATTACACACATACATAAACAGTTCAATTCACACATGAGGTACATGCATCAATCAATCAATAGCGTAGACTGCTGTTTTACGTGTCAATGTCCGTTTAAGGATACAATGCAGTAATTGTCGTCAGAACATCACAGCTATATGCACGCGCAGATAGAATGGCTACCTGCCGACAGTGAGACTGTGAGTCTAATTACTTCGTATAAAGTAGACGATTATCTTTCTCCTTCCAAGGATTTAGTTAATCACTAACCTCCATAAGTTTCCTCTCTCGTAGAGTTCTAGGACTGACCCTGGTCCTGCATAAATACACATATAAATGGCTATATCATGCCATTAATTTGGAAGGCTAGAAAAAACGCAGCTATTCAGCTTGACGGTCAAAGTAACAAAGGGTAGCGTCTCCTAGTTACCGACTGTGACCCAAACAACGCTAGACACGTCATAATCGATCGTGTATGGAGCGTTCAATAATTGAAACATCTATCGCAATATATTAAATGTCTTAACCTTTACAATTGCACGTCTGCTAACCTTTAGCAGACGGCGTTAATAACATATACCGTAACAATTCCCTGTACACCGGGGAAAAAAAATCGATATTTTTTTTTCAAGATCTATCCGACTTAACAATTTTTCAAAAAATTTAACACAATTGTGACATATGGCCGACGATGTTCTGAGTAGAACCGTGTCGCGGTCATGTCAACTAACTATTTGTCATAGTCATCTAACATTAATCATATTATATATCAATATTATGCATATTATTATATCAACTAAATAAAATGTGTAATGTCAATAGTGAATGATAGAATTAAATTAAAGTAAGGTCTGTCGTATTAGTATGTCATATAGGAATTAATTTGACTAATTAAAATTAAATTAATTAATTAAACTAAAAGTTAAATTATTAAGATTCTAATGTAACACGATGTTATGAGAGAAGAAAAGACAAATAAGGGAGAAGAAATAGAAAGAAATTCGAATATAAGTTTAACTTAATTGTGTGTGTTAAATGTTAGTGAATAATAACTATCTAATTTAACTAACTAAATAACGTATAGGTACATTAAAAAAAATATTAATCTAATACTTGTGTGAGATTTATTTTCTCTTTTCATAATTTCTTCTTTTTATATTTCGTTCTCTTTTTTGTTTTTTTCATTTCATTTTTTTCTCACATTTCATTTTATTGATATTAATTCAATTAAGAAGTTAAGTTAACTAATTAATTAGTATAGGATATGATGATCCATCCGTAGTCCTGATCCTGATGAATTCTTTTAGACAAAGTGTTGAAGCATTTACGTCGGACAGAAATGTCAATTATCCTAGGATCCAAGAATTAAGTGCACATAGGATAATAAGTTCGACTTGTCGTCAGATATTGTTCCATGATTGTTGAACGAATATTCATATATTGTGTATGGACGTTAGACGAAGTTTCAATGTCAATATGTATACCTTGATTGTCTTTAGTTCAATTCTGTGATGCATATAGTGTTTATAATTATTAAATTGAAGTCAAGGTTAGTTCCATTATAGTTGATACTTCGTTCTATCCAATGTAGTGATGATTGACGTAGTTTAGGAATGTCAATGTTGATTATTCGTCGTCAATAGGATTACGTGACAATGCATCCGCCACAATGTTTTTAGTGCCAGGAATATGTTCAATGGAGAATTCAAATGGCTGCAGGATGATCGCGTATCTGGCGAGTTTTGGACTTTTGTGGTTTGATCTACGCAAAGATGCTACAGCACGCTGGTCAGTCTGAATGGTGAATGGAGCACCAAGCAAGAACTTTTCCAGTTTTGTGATTGCCCATATAACTGACAAAAGTTCCTTGTCCACTGTGGAATACTTTGTTTCTGCCGGCTTTAGCTTTCTTGAAATATATAATGTAGGATGTAGAACGCCATCATGGTTCTGGAGCAGGCATGCACCGATGCCGTAGTTACTAGCATCTGTTCGTAAGAAAAATCTTTTGGAAGCATCGGGAAGTCTTAAAATTGGTTCATGCGAAAACAAATTTATAATTTTGTTGAAAGTTTCATTGCATATACCAGTCCATGTCACCTTCACCGGCATGTCTTTTTTTAACAATGAAGACAATACAGCCGTGATGGATGACAAGTTTGGTATGAATCTACTGTAATATTGAACAAGTCCTAACAAACTCCTGACATGTTTCTTCGTCTGAGGAACTGCTATGTTTAGAATTTTGGAGACCGTACTAGGTAACGTTCGGATATATCCCGCTCCAATGATATGTCCCAAAAAGGTTATCTCATTACACGCGATCTGCACCTTTGTAGGTTTAGCAGTTAGATGATAATTCCTTAGAGTGTCGAAAACATATCTAAGTCCCGAAACATGTTCCTCAAACGACGAACTAAACAAGCATATGTCGTCAATATACGTAATAACGTCTAATCTACCTGATAAAATTTGTCGCATCAGGCGAATGAAGGTAGCTGGCGCATTAACAAGCCCAAAAGGCATCACATTCCACTGGTATAGACCTTGTGGAGTGGAAAATGCGGTGTAGTACTTAGCCTTTTCGGTCAGTGGTATCTGCCAATAACCTTTAGTTAAGTCTATCTTACTAAATATAGTTGCGTTGGATAGACGTGGCAGTAAGTCGTCGATAAGTGGATGTGGTTCGCTGTCAACTATAGTCTTAGCATTTAATTTTCTATAGTCAACACATAGTCTGATGTTATTGTCCTTCTTCCGGACAATCACTAATGGAGAAGAGAATGGCGAATTACTAGTCTCAATGATTCCCAGAGACAACATCTGTTCAAGTTCCTTAGTAGTTTTAGCAAGGAAATGTAAAGGAACCGAATAGGGATGTACACGAATAGGTGTATCGTCATTGAGAGTAATGTCATGACTGATAGCCGATGTGCGACCCGGGACGTCGGTCAACACATCTGGATAAGATTGTAAGAGATTAGCAATCTGTAGACGCTGTTGCGGTGTAACCGTTGAAGAGATGGTTACATCCCGCCAAGATTCAGTAGGTTGAACTACTGGTACCGGTAACGGTAACTGTACCTCAGGAAAAGAAGATTCTTCTTCCTGGATGACGGATAAGTTAGAATAATAACAAGTAGATACTGTGTTGTCATCTAGTTCATGAAAAATTGACTGTAAGTGTTCAGGACGTGTATGAAATTGCTTGAGCATGTTAATATGAAATATCTTTTTGTGTCCCTTGATATCTAAGACGTAATCAACGTCGGAAATTTTATCAATGACTTTGTAAGGACCATTCCAAGATATCAATAATTTATTGTTATTGTGAGGAAGTAACACATAAGCCTCATCGCCTGGGAATAATTGGCGTAATCGTCGAGACCTATTTTGTAGAGATCGAGCCTTAGCTTTTGCAGCCTCAGAAGAAGCTGTTGCCAACTGGCAAGACTCAATAATGTTCTTCCGAAGATTAATCACATACTCGTAAGATGACTGAGTGTCCTGAGTCATCTCCGCGTCAATTAATAAGTCTTTTATTAGTCCCATAGGACCTCTTGGGGGAGCACCAAAAACTAATTCAAAGGGAGAGAAGCCAGTTTGTTCATGCGGTACCTCCCGATAAGCAAATAGAACAGCTGGGAGTGCTCTGTCCCAGTCATGAGGGTGCTTAACAGTAACCTTATGTAGTAGTTGTTTAAGTGTACGGTTAAGTCTTTCAACTGCACCATTACTCATAGGATGATAAATACTACTTAAATTCCTATCAATGTTCCAGGTTTTCATGACTTCCTTCATGGTGTCAGATATGAACTGTGACCCATGGTCTGATAAAAGTTTTCTAGGAAACCCTATTCTAGAAAAGATGAGATGTAGTGCATCAGCTACATCTGTGGTAGTGGTGGTCTTTAATGGGATAGCTTCTGGCCATCGTGTGCACAAATCAATGCACGTAAGGACGAATCTATGTCCTCTGGCCGATGGTAGCAATGGACCAATAATATCTATGGCCATCTTGTCAAACGGTCTTACTGAGATATCGCAAGCCTGAATAGGCGCCGTGTGAAAAGCTCCACGTGCTTTCACTTCTTGGCATGTAGTACAGGAACGTACATACTGCGAAATATCTCTTGACACTCCTGGCCAAAAGAATGAAGACAGTACTCGAGATCGTGTTCGAGTATATCCCATATGTCCAGCACACTGTGAGTCATGCGCATGTTGAAGAATGTACCGTCTAAAAGTATACGGGACCATAACTTGTTGTTTCATTTGTGATTTGTCATTAAAACATCTAATCAATAGGTCATTTTTAATAACAAACCAATGTTTGTTATTATTACCTGAGGATAGATTGTCAACTTTATCAACCAGCTTAAAAATTTTTTTTAAAGATTTATCCTCTTTTTGTTTGGTTGCAAATGTTTCCCTGTCAATAGGTGAATTGACTACAAATTCCTCTTGGTTGTCTACATCCATTTTATTATCACCAACTTTCTCCATGAGTTGAGTCTGCGCTCTAGTCGTCACGGCGTTTCCAGTGCATAGGTTATGTTTCTCCCATTCTATGATCTCATCTGGAGTACAATCTTTACTGCCGTGTATACGACCAACCATCAGATCAGCAATAGGCTTTTTTAGCATACATACTTTTACATTCCCTGTGAAAAAGGGTGTTCTAATATGAACAATAGCTGTGGGGTAAAACTCAATAGTTCCACCAAATGTCATGCAGCGGACGTATTCTCCTGTCGCACAGCTAGGATGTACCAGCGACTGACGTACACCAATCGTCGTGGATCCTGAATCTCTCAGCACTGAGACGACGGATCCATTAACGATTCCCCTGTTAAAAATTAGTAAGCCTGTTCCATCGTTGACTGCAAGACCTACCTCTGGTGTAATATGTCCGCAGTTAAGCACTGTTTCTTTCGCCTTCTGAAAAATAAGATTGCATTGTTGGCAACTATTTGCCACATTATAATTAATAGCAAAACATGCAGCAGAAGACTGTGTTGTATTATTGTCAAGTGGGACCTGAGCTATAGGGGTAGTATTATTTGTAACTGCCGCCCCTGTATTATGGTTGTAATGAGATGATCCCCGAGAATGAGATCGATTCCGAGTATAATTGTTAGAATTATCTCGTCGTCCTCTATAGTAACTATTATCTCGATGTCTCGAGCCATGATTATTACCATTCCAGTTATTGTTATTTTTCGGGGTATGTGATCGATTATAATTAGTGTTATGTTGACTATTGTGGTAGTTTGTTTGAGGTGAATAATTTCTATCTCGTGATCTACCTCTGTTGAACTCATTTTTATTGTTGAAATCATTATTATGTCCCTTCTGAAAGTTAACATTGTGATTTCTTTGGAACCTACTTCTGTCTACACTGTGATGTCTTTGTTTGTTATTATGATTGTAGGCCATATTAGACGCCACAGGTAGAGGTTCTCTTAATGAGGAGTTAGAAATGGTTGCATTCGGATGTGCCGAACAGTAGTTTAAAGAAATTTTTTCCAACTCGTCAATAGTACCTGGTTTACGCTCCTGCAAATATGCAAAGAATGGCTGGCTAACCGAAGATAATACCTTATCCCGTAGTAGCAAATCAACTAATTTGTCGTACGATTTGTTGACTTCTGCCAGTTCAACCCATCTATTAAATGTATTGCGTATGTTCGCAATGAATCCTGCAAAATCTTTTTGGAGATTCAGGTAAAATTCCCTTAAATTTCAACCTACAGTGTTCCTCGTCCAGGTGAAACCTTCGTAAAAGCAAGGACTTAATAGCACCGTAGTTATTTGCTATTGATGGGTCAGCATTTTGAGAAGCCGTCAATGGTTCTCCAACCAAGAATTCATTTAACTTGAGTACCCATGACTCTTCGGGCAAATGATTTGTTTTGCAAGTCTGTTCAAAACGTGACAGGAACGATGAAAGGTCGTCCACGTTTAAGTTGAAAGTGGGTAATTTAAAGTTGTAGAAATGTTTAGTTTGGCTGGATGACGATCCATTTTGTGCGTTATTATTCTGGTTTGCATCAGCACTTTGTGCTTGTAATCTTGCTGTCTCCAATTTAATACGCGCCAATTCCATTTCTTGTTGTAAAATAATTTCCTCTCGTTTCAATTTATTCTCTTCTTCCTGTTGAGCAATTTCTCTTAATCTATTTTCCTTGGCAATTTGCTTCATCTCACGTTCTGCTTCCTCTTTCTTTAATGCAGCCTTTTGTTCCTCCATTTCTGCTTTATGTTTTTCCAGTTCTGCCTCAGCAAACTGACGAAGTTCTTGGGATTTATAACCATATTCTTTACCAATTTTAACGAAATGGTCTATAGTAAGCATTTTGACTTTTATCCGTAAGTAATTATTGATAATTACTGATTAAAATAGTCAATAGTAGCTTCAGAGTAATTATTATACTTACTCAACTTAGGAATATTCAATATAAATAATCACAATAGTACTGAACTCTTATGTCTAAGTTCAACTAATAGACAATATTTTGTAACAATATTGTATCTAAGTACTAACTATATCATAAATAGTTATGATATCTGTTAACTATAATGTAATTACATCACACAATTAATCTTAATATCCAATAATGTTGGGTATGATTCCTAGTAATTATATTGTTCAATGTACTAAGTCACTCTCTTAGTACCAGAAAAGTATATTAAATAATATACAATGGGTCTGTCACCTCAAAGGTAGACTATAAGATTATTTTATTTGGTCACTATATATATATTATATTATTATGCCCTAGGCATCTCTTATAAATTGTAGTGCTAATTTCTTGGACTATCACTGCATAATTATGCAATGTCCCATATTAACCTTAAATGTCAGAAAAAAAAATTAATTAAATTAAATTACAAGTGTATTATTGAATATAATGTCATATTATTAATGTAGTATTTAATATATATCATGAGTACAAACAAAACAATGATGCAACTAAAGGGTACAAACAATGTCAAGACGCAAACAAGACATTTTCACAATTAAAAATGAATTTATGAACTAAATAAAACAAGCGGAAGTGTCACACGGAAAACGAAGGGTCAAAGATTGACCCGAGGTCAACTGAATATGCAAAGTACACAAAAAAAAAATGACTGCAAAAAATGATGACATCACAGGACTCATAACGGACGAACATTTAACAATCATCAAATAAATGATAGTAAGAGTAGACTGGACGAAATAGTTAACGAACATGATACAAAACTGAATAAAAATGTGAACTTAGTACAAATAAAATACACCAGTTATCTACGGAACGGTACAGTTAACACAATCGTCAAACGACAGCAGATTTGGACAGGCAGTCCATTCGGCAGAATCTTCGATGGAGCTCCCAAAAAGTGCGATCGTTTAACTGCCCTAAGAAACGACCGAAATCAATTCAGGCATCGTGAGAGCCACAGAATCTAATTTCGGTTCATCCTCCCTACCGCCCATTAGTTAACAACACCTTAAAACAACAAAAAGTACATTAAACATAGGTAAAAACATGCCTATGTAGGCAGAAGGCATGGACTCAGTTAGCACTGTCACGTTAACGACAATAGTTATTGAGCTAAACTTATCTTTATTTGCTGCTTCACTTGATGCTCGTTGTCGTCGACGGCTAGGCCTGTGCCTTTGACTGTCTGCTCCTGATGGGCAGGCAACGGTAGTCCATCTTGTGCATCTTGATAAATTTGAAGCGAACTAGAAAGGCGTTGAAAAGATGTCTTCTTCACGGCGACAATGCAACAGTGACGTCATGTTGCTATTCATGATCACGTGCGTCACGTCAGCTTCGTAATGGTCATGTGATTTTCATTCAAACGTAAATATCGTGGAGGCGTGTGGAACACAGAAAAAATTTTTTCTCTTCTGTCGATCCCCATACTGGCCACCAGTTTTGTTGAAGGACTTTCGTGTGGGGTTACTGGTTGTGTTGCCTGAATTCTGATCGTGCTAATGTTCTTACGCGAATGGGGTGAACCTCACCTTCGGTTTGTTGTAATGCCTGAACTTGGCATCAAGATGTAAACAACTGTTCATCTTATTAACTCAGCAACTTGACATAAAATACGTAATTCATAAGGTTGAATGGTGTAACGTGATTCAACGAATAATGCCTCCGGTTCGAGTCCTTCACAATTTAATATGGATTACACACATACATAAACAGTTCAATTCACACATGAGGTACATGCATCAATCAATCAATAGCGTAGACTGCTGTTTTACGTGTCAATGTCCGTTTAAGGATACAATGCAGTAATTGTCGTCAGAACATCACAGCTATATGCACGCGCAGATAGAATGGCTACCTGCCGACAGTGAGACTGTGAGTCTAATTACTTCGTATAAAGTAGACGATTATCTTTCTCCTTCCAAGGATTTAGTTAATCACTAACCTCCATAAGTTTCCTCTCTCGTAGAGTTCTAGGACTGACCCTGGTCCTGCATAAATACACATATAAATGGCTATATCATGCCATTAATTTGGAAGGCTAGAAAAACGCAGCTATTCAGCTTGACGGTCAAAGTAACAAAGGGTAGCGTCTCCTAGTTACCGACTGTGACCCAAACAACGCTAGACACGTCATAATCGATCGTGTATGGAGCGTTCAATAATTGAAACATCTATCGCAATATATTAAATGTCTTAACCTTTACAATTGCACGTCTGCTAACCTTTAGCAGACGGCGTTAATAACATATACCGTAACAACAGGATCTTACATATATTTTTATGTCCTCTGTGATTCCTGGCCAAAAGTAGTGACAGGCTATCCTTTGTCCAGTGGCCCCTATTCCCATATGTCCACTGAAGGATATAGCATGTCCTAGCGTCATAACCTTCTCCCTGTAAGATTTTGGTACTACAAGTTGTCCATGCCCTTTAGGTCCGGTTCCAGCTTTTCTGTATAGTAGGCCATTCTTCATATACAAGTCTCCTTTCTCTGGAGGGTTATGTGCTTTAGGCAATTTGCCAAAACATGGTTTGAGTGTGCTGTCTGCAGCTTGAGCCTTTTTCATCTCTTCTGGATTAGTATTGATAGGATTTTCCTCCATTTTCCTGGAGCTTTCCCTGGTCTGGACTGTTGCCATAACTACAGGTTTTATAGGTCCTCCAAGGAAAACATACCTACACCCCAAAATCAAAGGGTAAATAGGGTCATCCATCACTGCTGCTTTGATTTCTCCTTCCACATAGCGAGATCTTATGTTGATTCGGGTTATGGGTAATGTCATGGTTCTTGCTCCCTTGATGGGTCCTCTGATTTCCACTGTTTCTGTGGTTATCTGGTCAGGACTCACTAGAGAAGAGCACACAACTGAATCAAAGTCCAATCCTGTGTCATATAAACACAGTACTTGAGTGCCATTCACGGTCACTTCCTCACAGACAGGGGGATGATGGAAGTCCTTCTGACTTACTGCCATTTCCTTCCTTCCCTGCTTCCCTGTTGTAAGACATGCAGCATGATGAGGAGGATTCTTCCTTCTGCAGTCCGCAGTATTGTGGTTACTCATTAGACAAGTTTTACACCACTTTCCTTCCTTCCGGTAAGGTGTCTTATCCGATCTTAGAGGGTGTTTGTCCTTTTGGTCAAATCTTTGTTTGTTTCTTGTGGTATGGTCCTTTTGTTCTTCTTCTTCTTCTTCTTTCGTTCGCTTGAAATATATTGTCTATATCTGCAATGTTGTTTCTTGTATAAACTTCACTGTCTTTTGTAGTTCATACAGGGGTCCATATAGTTTTGCTTCCAGTGTTGTTTCTCTGGGCCAGTGGGTTTGCCTCAATATATCATATTCGGGGCAATCTTGCAGTACGTGCTCCGCTGTCTGGGGTGCCTGTCCACATGTACACATGGCTGAATTGCCAATCTTGAATTTTGTATACATGTGGCTGCGGAGGCGGTTGTGTCCTGTTCTGAGGCGCAGAATGACTATTTGTTCTGATCTGTTCATAGCTTGGTAGTCATCCTGCGTTGATGTTGGTGGCTTTCTGATAGATTTGATCATCTTTTTCTTCTGATGGTACGTTACTGGTACATCCGGTTGTTCGTCTGCAGCACCTTCTTTAGCCAGTCCGTCTGCTCTCTCGTTTCCTGGTATTCCACAATGAGACGGTATCCACTGCATGGCGACCCTGCGCTGGTTGCACAGTTCAGAAAGTAGGGCCTGTATAACTGGCAATTTTCTGGACTGAAGTGCTTGGAGTGCTGATCTTGCATCTGTCAGGAATACTACAGGCTGTGGACCGAGATTGGTGTTCAGTAGTTTCTCAGTTGCCACCTTGATTGCCTGGACTTCTGCATCATAGTTGTTACAGAATTTCCCCGTTGGTACTCTGACCGTATCCCTAGTGTTGTTTGGGTATTCTATGTACACTCCTGCTCCTCCATTCTTTACTGCATTCTGTGCTGACCCATCCGTGTATACTCGGACCCAGAGGTCCTGTGGGTATTTATCATCCAGGAAACTGAGAGTGACTGTCCTACGTTGCACGCTGTTCTGTTCATCCCTGTCGAATATTCCTTTCACTTTTGTGTGGATGTGTACTGGTAGTCCATGCTCCTCTCTCCAAGGGGTTTGTTCTGGCACAGACTTTAGAGGGCTGTTAACTTCAGGCAGGTCTGAGGTTTGTCTACGAAATCGTTTGGCCTGGTGGATAAAGCTGCTTCTTTTCAGTCGCCCCATTGCTAGGTTTTGGAATCTGTCCTTCATTGGATGGCTCGGCATACAGAGGAACTTTTCTGCCTGTGTTAGCACTTTCGTGTCTCTGCGTTCTCTCAGTGCTTGTATCCTCCCCATTTTCTCCATCTCCACTATAGGCGTTGATTTCATTGCCCCCGTGATGACCCTAAGCGCCTGGTTTTGCACCTTATCTAGCTCTTGTAATGTGGTGTTTGATGCTGGACACCACGCAGCTGACCCATATTCCAGGTGTGGTCGTATGCCCTGCTGGTAAACTTTACTAAGTATTTTCCCGCTGGCTCCCCATGTGGTTCCACTTAGTTTTCTCAGGATGGCTAGCTTCCTCCTGGCCTTTGTTGCTGCCTTGTTGATGTGCTGCTTCCATGTCAGCCTATCATCGAATGTAACTCCGAGATAGGTGGGTTGTTTATCTTCTCTCAGGAGCTCTTTGTTTATCTTGATGACACCAGCTTTTTTGTTTGGGAGAGAGGGTGAAGAGCGTAGTGCTGCACTTGTCTGTGTTGATGCTGACACACCATCTATTTGCCCATGAGGTTAAGGCATCTATAGCTCTTTGTAGCAGTTTGGTGGCCACTGTTGCATGCTCATCTGTGCACCATATTACCAGGTCATCAGCGTACATTGCCACTTTCATTCCATGTGGTAGTTCAGCAACCAGGTCATTGATGTAGACTAGGAAAAGTGTGGGGGACAGAACCCCTCCCTGAGGGACGCCATGACGCAGTAGAATTTTCTTACTCTTGAGGCCATCTAGTTGTACTCGGGCTCTTCTGTTATGCAAGTATGCTTTCACCCATTTGTACATCTTACCATTCACTCTACAATTTCTCAGTTTCTTCAGAAGCCCTTCTTTCCAAACCTTGTCAAATGCTTTTCTTAGATCTATCCATGCTGCTAGTACCAGTTTCTTATCTTGGAACGCATCCTCAATCTCTTGGGAAAGGTAAGTAGCCTGATCTTCGGTGGAATAACACTGCCTAAAGCCCGCCTGCTGTGGTACAAGAAGGTTTTCACTTTCAAGGTACCACTGTAGCCTGAGGTTGATGATACGTTCCATTGTTTTGCAGAGGCAGCTTGTAAGGCTGATTGGTCTGTAGCTGGAGGCAGTGGAACTGTCTTTTCCTGGTTTTAGGAGTGGTATCATGATTGCTTCCCTCCAGGTCTGTGGAACTCTGCCTGAGTTCCAACAGATATTGAAGATCTGCAGCAGCTTTGTTTTTGCTGCGGTTCCCAAGTTCTTAATCATTTCATTGGACACTCCATCAACTCCTGGCGACTTTCTCATTTTCAATTTGGATATTGCAAGCTCCAGTTCTCTGAATGTGATTGGTGCCTCCATAACTTCAGGTATTGTTCCATCTCGTCCTGCGTGTTGTTTCTCACGAGTCTCCTGTTGCTTCTCTGGGCTAACTTCGATGTTGTTGTCTTTAGCAAAGGAGTCTGCAAAGTGATCAGCTGCCTGTTTTCCCATGAGGATGTTTCCATCTTTGTACAGAGCAATCCTTGAGTTTCTCTCTGTACCTTCATCGTTAAGTTGCTTTACCAGCTTCCACAGTTTCCTCGTATCTCTTTCAAAGTTCAAGGACTCTGTTTTCTCCTTCCAGCTTCTTCGCCTGGCCTGCAACTTGGCCCTTTGAAATTTGGCCTTAGCTTGCTGGTAGTTATTGTGGTGTTCTTGGCATGGACTGGTCTCTGCCTGCTTTCGAGATGTTTCCACGTCGTTGTGCAGCTGCTCTAGTTCACTATTCCAATATGGTTTGTAGTGCTTACGAGCCCCTCTAGGTATTGTTTCACGAGCAGCCTGTAATATGCATCTGCTGAATTCATCAACTAGCTTATTGATGTCTTTGTCTACAGTCAGATCTCTAGCCAGTATACTAGTACGGTGCTGGTACATTGTCCAGTCTGCCTTCTTGTAGTTCCACCTAGAGAGAGTGCTGCTCTCCTTGACAAGTTCATTTTCCACAATTAGGAAGACTGGCCGGTGGTCGCTGCCTCCAAGTTGTTTCCCTACAACGCGTTTAGGGTTCCACTCCAAGCTGGGTGAGTGGAATGCCAGGTCTGGTGTAGAGGTGGTGTGCCATGATCTCGAGTAGAAGGTTGGTGGGTCGATTGGCTGGTTAATCAGGATAAGCCCATTGTCATCCTGCCAGTTTTCAAGCTCCTCACCTCTCCTGTCCATGTGATCATAGCCCCAGCTCTGTGAGTGGCTGTTGAAGTCTCCGCATACAATCAGTCTTTCTTTTGCTGGGATTGTATCTAGTGCCAGTGGGCGGTCGCTCGGACAGTAGTAGTTGAGCAGGTGGAATTCTGAACTTTCTGTCCTGAGATGAAGCATCTGGTATTCCGCCCCCTCCATATATGTTTCAAGCTGACATGCACTGATGTTATTCCTCACGAGTGTCAGTATTCCACCTTTTCGCCTGTCTATTCGGTCAGATCGGTAGCACTGGTAGCCTCTGATTTTGAAGGCTATGTCTTTGTTGAGGTGGGTTTCTTGCAAGCAACATACATTTACTTGCTCTTCATTCAAGATATTTTCGAGCTCTAATTTTTTGCTGTAGCCGTCTTTTTTACTATTGACGCCTTCAGCATTCCAGTGCATTATTTTAAATGGTCTTTTCTTTGCTTGGCCAGTAGCTCTATTCTCATGCCTCCTGGCTCCCCGGGGCAATTGAGAAGGACCCCCAGTAGTAGGGGTTGGGCCCTTCCGAGGCAGAGGGCCCGGCACTGCGCCTGCCTGGGTGTCCGTCACAGGGCGAGTGCCATAACGTTTTGCAGATATAGGCATACTTCCCATAGCGCTAATGCGTGGCATCCTGATTGCTGTGGTGCGCCTCTTGGCTGGTTGCCTCCGTCTTCAGCACCTTGACTTGCTAGGGCAGACTGTGGTCTTGCTCGAGTCTAGGAGGGCCTGGCCAGTCTTGGTTTCTCAGCCGCTGATGGCTGTACTTGAGCCCCATCTCCACGTCAAGGAGCTGGCCTTGATGGGGTCCTTTTGTTCGTATTTGGTATAGTTTTGTGATGATTTGAAGTTTTCACCCTGCTTCTTCCTGTTTCCTAATAATTCTGCCTGAGCTGCTTGATATCTCTCAGCAACAGTTACAATATCTTCCAATCTCTCTGCTCCTTGTTCCATGATAAACGTCCTCATTTCTTGAGGCATGGACTCTTTCACTTGCTCCATCATTATCATTTCTTTCAGATCCCGACCCTTTCCTAAACTACTCCATTTTTCCAAATAAGTTTCCAATCTAGCAGAGAATTGGTGATAGTTTTCTCCTGGAAGAAGTTTAGCTGTTCGGAATTTCTTTCTGTATGATTCTGAGTTCTTTTCAAATCTCACAAACAGTGCCTGCTTCAGAACTTCATAATCTTTTTGGTCATCTCTTGAGAGCTTCAAATATACATCGTAGGCCACACCTCTCAATCCCTGAGATAGTTTAAGACTCCACTTTTCTTTCCCTAAGCCATAGATAGTGGCGAGTCTTTCGTATCTATCCAGGTACGACTCAATGGCGTCTTCTTTCTCAACAAATGGGTCCAGATGAAAATTCATGGCCCCACTTGAGGTGCTCTGGCTGGAGCTACTCTCAGAGTGAGGTGAGCTACCACCATTATTGCCAGTAGTTGCCTGAATTTCAAGCTCTTTTAATCTCAACTGATGGTCTCTCTCTGCTTATAATTTCCTTTCCTCGGCTTCTAACCTTTTAGTTTCTCTCTCAGCATCCAGTCGTTTGCCTTCTCTCTCAGCTTCCAGTCTTTTGTCTTCTCTCTCAGCTTCCAGTCTTTTGTCTTCTCTCTCAGCTTCCAGTCTTTTGTCTTCTCTCTCAGCTTCCAGTCTTTTGGCTTCTCTTTCAACTTCCAGTTGCAACTTTCTTTCTTCCCTTTCCATGTGTTTGTCCACTTCTGTTGTGACATACTGAGTAAGAGCATCACCTGTCATATTTAATTCCTTACCCATCTGCATGATCGCAGTTCTGAACTTCACTAGATCATCCATGGCGTTACTTAGAGAGGGTATGTAAATTTACTATAACCAAATTATTGTAGTTAAACTTAATTAATTTAAATGAACAAATAATTTCCGTGCAACTTTGTGAGCATCAACTATTTACTGAGTACTAAATGGTACTCCTCCTAAGAAAAGAATAAAAAATTCTATTATTGAATTTTTTCAAAAATTTGTTTCTTATGTTATCTATGGGTGGCACAAGATAGAGTTAGTAGACAGATGAATAAACTAAGTATGGCTCAAGATATATAGAAATATCCCAGGAACGAGCCCCCAGTGTGGCGTGAGGTTTTATTTGGCTGTAGGATCAGTATAGTACTGACAATTACAGAAAAAGAATTTCTGCAGAAAATGGTGAAGTCCCAGTGTCTGAGAGAACTACTGGTATCACAAATTAGTTACGGCTGTGAATGATCTGATCTCGAACAATTAGTAGAGAGGAGACCGACATAAATTGCCACCTCCGCTGTGTAACTAACTGTGATATTAAGACAAGGAAACATATTTTACTTAACAATGATAACATTGACAAGCCTTCAAATACAATTTCCTTATTATTTATTTAGTATAAACACTATCTACTCTTGTGCTGAAGGGTGAATGTTGGAAAATGGAATGTAATGGATTTGTAAGTTTACAAATGATTTACAAATATATATATATTTATATATATATTACAAGTCTTCCAATTATAGGAAACAAAAATTATATCAGCTGTGCTGTTATTCAATTATGGTACATGTATCAGCTGTGCTGTTAATTAAGGATATAACATTTATTAGCTATGCTGTTAATCTTGTCTCTTTCTACGCTAAATCTCTTTTTCGTCACTGACAGTTAATTTGCTCACAATTGCCGACGGAAATGGTACTAATGTGTACTCATCTCTCAAAAGATCTGTCCTTCTTAGTTTGGTTGACACAAAACACCCGCTGTTGATCGTTTCGTTAGCCCACCCAAGACTGAGGGGGACTAAAGATATATCTCAGGTACAATCTCTGTGCTCCTGTGAAGTTCCAGGCAGCTGGATTGACTGGACATACGACCTCAGGTTTGATGACACGAATAAAACCTGTAACAAGGAAAAATAGGGGCTAATTTCTGTCCTCCAGCCCACCTATTTCTATTGTATATGATATGAGCGTGTCTCAGGTGTCTGCATGTAGGATGAATGACAACATGGCTCAGTATGATTTAGCAATAGCGAGACAAGACAGGTGTCTACTTGCAAAACATTCTTTCTGACAAATTAATAAATGGATACATCCAATAATATGATTTCAATACATAAATACATCCAATAATATAAATTCAATACATGAATACATCCAATAATATAAATTCAATACAGGAATACATCCAATAATATGTACACCTAGGTGTGATACAACCATTTCCTTCCCCCTATAATATACCAGGCCCTCTCTGACAAGTGCTATAATATATCCTAACAATATTGTTATGTTCTTATGATAGGAGTATATGAGACGAGGACTGTTTGGTTATATTTCAGGTTGGTGTTATCTGAGACAATAGACTGAAGTTATGTGAGACAATAGATTGAGTCCTAACAAGGACTGTTTTGGTTATATTTCAGTTGGTCTGAGATAGAAGTTATAGGAGACAGTAGGTTGAGTCCTAACAAGGACTGTTTTGGTTATATTTCAGTTGGTCTGAGATAATAGATTGAAGTTATAGGAGAAAATAGGTTGAGTCCTAACAAGGACCGTTTTAGTTATATTTCAGTTGGTCTGAGATAATAGATTGAAGTTATAGGAGACAATAGGTTGAAGCATGAGTCCTATTAGTCTTCGACTTCATCAAACATATCAGGAAATACAATCATTATACCTAATGCCCCAAGATACAATCACTAACCTGATACGTTCATATTGAAACAATTTATATAAAATATATACAGGTGTAGGTAGTATAAATGACACACAACAAATACAAACATTATATTATCTGCCGAAGGCCTATTTTCCTACAAGGTTATCGTAAATATATTTACCCTCTACGATTTAAACAGGTCAGTGACTCGACTAGGGAGCAGTCCGCTAGGTTAATGCACGCAGGTAAGCAATAAATCAAGGTTGACAGCTCCTCTTATTCAGTCGGTCGTCTCTCTCTGGCTTCGTGTCGGTGTTGCGTGGTTTTGCATAAAATTTCGCCCGATTATATAGGTAGATGAATGCTTAAGGAAAGCTTTTGGTTGGTTCCTGGTGGGGCAAGCTGATTGGTTGTCTGCAGTTTGGTCTCATGCCTCGTACAGCCTAATTTTATTCTGTTTTTCCGCCATATTGCGTGACAAGATGGCCGCGACCCACATCCGAAAAAACAGGGCTTAAGTTTAATTTTATTCTCTCAGAGACTGGTGAACGTTGCTCGTTGATTGGTTGGGCTCTCGACATAGGGATTTAACTAAGAAGTGGGTTTACACAACTCGTTTTACGACAGTCTCCAACTTATATTTATGTATTTAGCCAAAGAAAATCGTTACTCGTCATACACGAAGCTTCTATGCCTTTGTGCCACTCTGTAAGTGTCATTAATTTACTTCTGAAGGAATACGGAACTGACTGAAATGACCACAGAAGAGTTAGTGACGTCAACAGGACAAACAGCAGAAAGAGCACAACACGGTTTTGTTTCCCTCCATGTTTTAGTTACCTACTCATAGTTAATTTAAATAAATGTCCGACTGTTGAGCCATGCCGCAACTGTACCCATCACGTATGAGACAGTTCGGCATGTGCTGCTCACGTGCCCTGGACTTTCCACATACAGACGACAGCTGTTGCCGGGCTCCCCAACAGTCACAAACACTCTATACAGCACCCTTGAACAGCTACAGAACACATGCACGTTCTTCAGCTTGGCATTGACTGCTAACGACCGAAGACCTCAGCAGCTCTAGTTAATCAACAGCAACTGTTGAGCCATGCCCCATGACAAAGCACAGAACTTATCTTCCAGGAAGGTCAAGGTGGCTTTCATTGCTGCGCACCTTTTCTTCTCCATTGCCCTGAAAACATTTTCTTGCAGCTAGCGCGTGCTGACATCAATTTTGACATTGCTAGACAACGTAATGAGATGACATCCTTCATTAGAAATGACGTGTCATTTAGCCGCTGTTTCTTTGTTGTTAATGAGTGGAGCAGTTGTGTGTTTCTTGAATAAACATAGAAAAACATAATCTACAAACCTGGAAATCTGAGGCTTGTTAATTACTTGCTTGGAGGAATATGCGCGCGAGGTTAAAGTTCATGTTTACATTCTGGAATAATCTGATTGAGCTATGGCTGACATTTATTGCGTGTGAAAGTGAAGGTTAGGGAGTTGGAGCGGGTAGTGGGAGAGTGTGAGAGTGGAGGTGAGGGAGTTGGAGCGGGTAGTGAGAGAGTGTGAGAGATGGAGGTGAGGGAGCGGGTAGTGAGAGAGTGTGAGAGTGGAAGTGATGGAGTGTGAGAGGAAGGTGAAGGAGAGGGGAGTGAGAGAGTGGAGGTGAGGGAGAATGAGAGTAGAGGTGGAGTGGGAAAAGGGAGGTGAGAGAGTGTGATAGTGGATGTCAGGGAATGTGAGAGTGGAGGTCAGGGAGTGTGAGAGTGTAGGCGAGATAGTTAAACATACCTTGTACGTGGATAGGTTTGTGAGTGAGTATGTGAGAGTGGAGGTGAGGAAGTTAAATACACGTTGGTAGGTGGGCGAATAAGCGAGCATGTGAATGAGTGGGTGTGGAGATCAGCACGTGCATAAGTTATTGAGCAGCCTGAGTGTCGTCAGGGGATAGCAGACGTACGAAAGTTCTAGACGAAGAGACAGATGTACAAACAGACAGACTGACTGACAGACTGACTGACGGACGGACAGACGGACGAACAGACAGACAAACAGACAGACAGACAGACAGACTGACTGATCTAATCGATTCACCGATCTAATCGATTCATGATCTAATTGATTCACTGATCTAATCGATTCACTGATCCAATCGATTCACTGATCCAATCGATTCACTGATCCAATCGATTCACTGATTCAATCGATTCACTGATTCAATCGATTCACTTATCCAATCGATTCACTGATCCAATGGATTAACTGATCCAATTGATTCTCTGATCCAAACGATTCACTCATCCAATCGATTCACTGATCTAATCGATTAACTGATCTAATCGATTCACTGATCTAATCGATTCACTGATTCACTGATCTAATTGATTATATAGATGTAAGGTAAGATATAAGTAGTTAAATAGAAGACAAACATATGAACTGATTGATTATATGACTGAATAAATGCTTCACATATTGTTGTATGTTGGAGACCTGACAAACTGACAGACAGCAAAAAAGATTGACATCCCCGGTCACATATTTCATGCTTTAATAATTATCTCCCTTGTGATAATGAAATTGTTTAATGTAGGGGAAAACCAATCAGATTTCCAGAGTCATTCACCCACTCTTTTCATTGTTGTCTCCCCTCTCAACACCTACTGTCTTCATTGTCGTCTCCCCTCTCAACATCCAATCTATTTCTTTTCGTCTCTCCTCTCAATGCTCTCCATCATCCTTATTATGTAGCCTCTCTACACACACCCTCTTCATTATCATCTTGTCCCTCCTTTTCATGGACATGTAGCCTCTCTACATAAACTCTCTTCCTTTGAGTCTTTCTCAACATACATCCCTCTTCCTTATCGTCTTGACCCCTCACAACAAACACGCGTTTCCCTCATCATCATGCCTCTCAACAAACACTCTCTCTTGAGTATATCTTTGCGGTAATGATTATTGATGAGTGAAATAATTGGAGGAAACTGGATGGAGGTTCGCTGAGTGGACGAAAGTAGGACATGTCAGGACAAATAGTTTACTATGTCCTGAAAAAGGTAGGATAATAATGATACTAAACAAGAGGGGGGCCCTTATAGTTCCCGGGGGTCCTGAGATGATAAAGGCAGAATAGGACTATCACACCCTCAATTATCGTACACGGGGCACCAACATCAAGTTGTTCCTGGGGCTGGAAACCTCGTCGTGTCACATCACGTTGTTAGTGAGGCTTGAAACCTCGTCATGTCACATCACGTTGTTCGTGAGGCTGGAATCCTCGTCATGTCACGTCACGTTGTTCGTGAGGCTGGAAACCTCGTCATGTCACATCGCGTTGTTCGTGGGGCTGGAAACCTCGTCATGTCACGTCACGTTGTTCGTGAGGCTGGAAACCTCGTCATATAAAACATATTACTACAGAAACCATTACTGCTAGACCAAGTGAATACTTGTGCCGGCTTCCGGCCAGAGGACCGGCTGTAGTCGAGACTCCGTGCTCCATAGGGTTCGAAAAATAAAATTGATGATGAGGAAACAAGAAAAAGAAAAAGAAAGAAAGACAGGACAATAATAAATCTAGAGAAAATACAAGAAAGGGGAAAGTAAAACAGGAGTACGGAGTTTAATCAAGTAAAGATTACGAACAGAAATCCTATATATAAAATTCCAGCTTCTTCTGTCAGTGCGTAACGCTAAGGGATGCAACTTTGGTTGAAAGTTACACATTAATTGTATTGTTTCCCTTATATGTACTCTCCCGAAAATAGTAACACTTACCAAAGAAGAATGCGCAAATGACGGTGTGCACAAAATTATTTATAGAATGTGTGATCCCGTATACACACATTGGGATCCTCGCTGCTGCTACGTAGTTCGTTTACTGTGGTGATGCGCAGTGGTTTAAAAAAAATACTTTTTAATAAGTAAAATTGCCGTTAGGTATTGGTGCTTTTGAATTTAATTCCCGTCTTATGACGGGCTTTTACGCTAGTGTTTTTATAATGTTAAACATATCTAGTAGTTAGTAGAGGGAAATCATATTATACGTAATTTTAAACAAATTTAGTAATTATGTAAGGAAGATGAATGTAGCATTAGGTGTAGTAATTAGCACTGGGCAAGGAAACTGGTAGTAAAAATAATAAATAAAATGTAATAATTAGCAGAGGACACGTAACGTAGCAATAATATTAAACAAAGAACTTGATAATTAACAGATGACGAAGGACATTAAATAAATACAATTGATCATAGAATTAGAATAAGTTAATGAGAAAGACTAGTGAGCTGAACAACACGCAAAGGAAGAGAAGTCACATGTGACAGATAAATCAGGATAGCAGAAGAAGACGAGGAATAAAAAGGCGTATGAAAAAAAGGCAATGACAAAGAAGAAAAAATCAAGAAAAAAAATCAGACGAATTAGACACAGATTAGGACAAAAAACGCGAACATGGAGAAGATTTTGACGTTGCTAAAAATCACGTGACTTGTGATAACGTTGTAAAGTGATTGCGACAATATCAATAATCGATACCTAACTGGGTATTGATCACACACGTGCTTGGATGACATGATCAACTACTAGAAGTCACCAGAGCAACAATGGAAGCTCGTGCTACTGTCAACGACCATCAGTAGCGAGTTTGACAGTTCTGTCCGTACTTTCATTGTTCTAGAGCCAGCGCATGAAATCACCGGAAGTTCTTTGTTCCCAAACCAGCAGACGTCGTATTTGATGAGTAAACATGGCGTTCAGACGTGATTTCTGGTGAGCGGATTTACAAAAGTGTGGAACCACCGTTTTTCATCTTGCGCTCGTGTAGCCATTTTTGGACGGTATAGTAGCTAAGAAAATAAAGCTGTTGTGGAGTGTCTAGAAAGGGAGACAATCCTACTTCTGGCCCCTCAACGTCCACACTTATCCACCACACCACTCCTGATTTGTCCCTCATATTCTCCTTGCCTACTATTTATCACATCAATACCCCGGATTTCTCTTTCGATCACTTAATTTTATTTCTTTGAAAGTATTATTTAAACATGTTTTTGTGACGTTGAAAGATGTAGACAATAGATTGGTGATGAATGAATGGAGGTGTGTCATGAGAGTCAAACAAACTGCTGAGTTAGTAAGATTAGATCGTGAAAGTGACTGAGCATTTTTGATGGGGATGGAGGAATGTAACAGAACGTCTGAATGAATCAATGATTACTTTCGAGGACAATTTATAGAGGTAAAGTTTATGAATCAGCATAATGCAAAAATCTTCAGCCAACTTTACTATGAGAAGTGAAATGTGTCACGTTGTGTGAATAATGTGGTTGTATTTGCTACCTCTCAACTTCCTACGGAACATAAGCCGTCATCAGGTTCATGTCAAGATAGCATATTGTCTTATTTATGCCGTTTATATTCCATTCATAATCTCAGGTTGCTGCCAATAGGTCCAGATTAGCTGAGAAGTCGTGGCGCAGAGGTAAGGTAAATATAAGCACATCTGGTTTTCCGGGAATGGAGACAGGAAAACTACTCGAGTCTATAAAAATAAATATATTACAGAAACTGCAAACGGTGTAACTATCAGCCAGATTCTAGAAGACTTGTTTGAAAATGCCTCAAGGAAGTAGAATTATGGAAGTCAGGCCGCTGACAAAACTTCTATAGACTAATTATCGTTTCGTCACCGTCAATCATTTTGTTATCACAGATCCACCAGAAGAAGCCTGCATGACAGTATTTATGAGCTTTTGTAGTGGTGGTTTTTCTAGCAATTAGCTTTACACGATGACATTGCCAGTCCTATGCACTATTTTATATTAGTGGCCTTTTACGACATGCTTGAAGGAGAAGTAGTCTTATGCCTAGGAACTAGGTGAAGCTCTCAAGACAAGAGCAACACTTAAATCCGTAACACGGAATGTGGGAATTGCTGAATGGTTGTGACAAGCAGCGTAAGTTTCCAAAGCTACAAAGCAAAGCTGTTGGGACTGGTGGAGACAAGATGGATGGAGCTTGGGACAATGCGCACTGATTACCAGAAAACATATAATCTATCCAGAACTTGAAAACAACGACAATGCACACAGAGATTATATTGCCTTTATGTCTTCGCCAGAAACAAGGAAGGCGCTGCTATAATGGGAACCAATATCAACACGAATTACAACTATTAAGAGAGCAGTCACCTCAAATTACTATAGGAACCAACAAACAATGCAGACAACATTAACAGATAAAACATAAATGATATAATACAGAAAGTATTAGACAAAACACCACAAAGGTACTTCAAGATAATCATAGGAGATGTAAATGCAAACGCTGGACGAGAAAACAACAACAGTCAATTAATTATGGGGAAACATTTCACAGGAAACGTAAATAAAACTTGAGACAATTTTTTATTCTGTAAATTGTATGAACTGGCTACTTGATGAGCTATCTGTCCACACAAGAAAGTGCACACGATGACATGAGGCTGACCAGATGGGCACCCAGAAAACCAAATTAACAATTTCCAATTTCATCACAGAAAATAGGAAGGCTGCGTCCAAGATGCCAGGATGAAAAGAAGAGAAGCGACAGATCGAATCAATACCTTCTCCTAGAGACCCTAGAAATAAATTTGAAAGCTGTTAGAGAAATAGGAAAAAAAACAACAATAAATCAGACATACTGTACACGAAACTTAACAAAGACAAGAGATAAGTTTAAACTGATTTTGAGAAACAGAATTGAAGCGTCGTGGAACCTCCATAATAAAATACACGAACCATTTCAGAACACACACGACGACACGACGGTCTAGACAAAGGAAACAAATAGCATAATGAATGGTTCGCAGAGAACTTATGAAATCTCATAACAGAAATTTAAAAATAGCAACAAAACATCAACAACTCTGAAGAACAACAGGTAAAAGCGAAACACTGTACACTTTACAGGGACTAAGTAAGACAGTAGACAAGAGCGCCAAACATGACCAGATAAATGACACGGAAAACCTGACACAGGAAGTAGAGAAAACCACAAAACAACAGAGGCTTGAGGACACTTCACAAAATCAGTAGTATCATAGAATAGAAATAATAAAACCAGGATACGCCACAAAAGGACAAAATAGGACGACATATCAGCAGTCAAGGGAAGCAAGGATCCAGGCAGTGGGAGAATTTTCAGGATACTACAGAACAACAAACTACGTACATCAGATTGTCATAGAACTAATCAATCGATTAAATTGATCACCAGAGAATCACCATTGAACATTTGAATAAAAAGACAGACACACTCAAAACACACGCGACCAGACAGACACCAAATCTGCTAAGAGAAGGTGTGGTGAGTTGGGATTATATAAATATATTTATAGGGGACTTAGTGTACTGAATGAGATCAGCTGTGAAGGTCTCTGTATCTAATAAGGTTGGTGTATTACAGAGAACCTTGCTTGCTACCACATTTCGACCTCAATTAGACTTATTCTTGAATTGTATGATGACTTCGTTTAATGTCTAGGGTTATGATAGTGATGAAGTGTAAGTTCACAACAACCAACAGACAGATAACCGCCTAAGTTAAGATTCACAACAATTTACAACACTATGACAATCACAAACACATAACACTCTAAAGATTTATCTTAAGTAAGTCAAGTGTTAAATTTTATATAATGTATTAGCTTTTTCAATATATAGATATCCTGATCCTACTACAATGTGAATCAGGAATCACAATCAAATGTAAGCACAATGTTTATGTACAAGATTTTATACAAAAGATCTTTGTCCAGACATACAATAGTACTGTAATATAAGAGTAGTGTTGTGATGTATTATTATGAGGTAATACTGGCTTTTAGTGCTAGGTTGTTGTTTGTCATCACGACTTCATGTGTTTGTTACTGGTGGAAATAATATTAAATGATTCACAGATTCTGTTTCTTTAAAATTTCTGTCCCTTTTATAATAAAGTTCACTTCAGGTTTAGTTTATTCAAGGTTGGGCTCTACATGCTGACATGCTCTTATCTCATAATGCAGCTGCAGGAAACCTGTATCCTCTGCTCGCTTGCTTCTCAGTTTGATAATATGATAGACAATGGTCGCTATCTTCTGCAGGGAGTCTGCTGCCAACTTTCTGGATCACGCAGTACTCAGACCGGACGATGTAATATCACCATCTATACCACGGTCCCTGAAAGTGAAGGTTATGCATCCTTCTTACTAACTAGTGTACAATATTATTCCACACTGAAGTACACGACAGTACAAACAAACATAAAGTTCAGCGCTTTAGGCCAACTGCTAGCTTTTCATGTGACAATATACACCAGTATTCCTCTCCCTAATGGTTACAACGCCTCTGCAATTCCAGCTGTAATCCCTTCCATACAATAGGATAGGTGTTATGTTACTATATGGCAATCCAATATATATATGCAATTATATTCCTCTCTGACAATCCTTTACATGGTGGAGCAATATCTAGGCTTTGCCTCATGTTTGCTACTGAACCGCACACATACAGACATAATTTATCATTTCACATTCAATTTTCATATAAAATACAGATTAAAAATGTCTAGCTTACCACAATTCGTAAGGAAAACACACTAAAGATGACTGGCACAGTTTGATCTGCGGTATGTCCAAGCTGTTATCATATATTTAATTTTGGATAACACTGCCTGATCTCATCTCTCAAAATGTGTAACGATATGGCGTCCCCTCTTAGATTTCTTCTGCCAATATCCAGTGTATTGACCAATCGTTTTGAATATATTCAAAAGAGTACCCAGTCATTCCAACATTTTCATTCGCTTCTACTCCGTTTCTAGGCATTTATTTGTTATTCATAGGTCACCCAATCCAATTTCTTCTAACTTCAAAGTTCAGCCAATGGCCTCCCACGTACTATCTTAGACTTTCTGTCACTACTATGTTTCAACAAAAGTCAGTGATTTCCATCCCAAGCAGATATGACCAAACCTGACAGTATCTCTGTTCTCTATATGTTTTATTACCAATATCTAATTATCTAATGGACTTTTTAGATAATTTATTACGTATTCCTAGTCCACTAGCCTTCCTGTACACGAATATATGATTTTCAAGGGGCTAAGTGGTGTAGTTAAGAATACGATCTTTTTTCGATGTTAAGTGTTTAATTTCAACTACCACCTGTTCAATCCTTTACGACTGTACTATCAGTATAAAGTCAGGAGCCCTACGTAAATATCAGGTTTCCTAATAAGAATTAAACCTGTTTTCAAAACCTAACATCGTATCGTTAGTTTTTTTCATCACTGTTTATTTGAAAAAAATCAGGCCATGCACACTGCGAGTTGGTTTATTTTTTAAACACACGGCGAACTGCTTGTGTGACCGTGTTCCACAGTCCGTCTATCTCTCTCTCTCTCTCTCTCTCTCTCTCTCTCTCTCTCTCTCTCTCTCTCTCTCTCTCTCTTCTTCTAAGCCCGTCTGTCTTTCCAAGGCTAACCTTTGTGCGCGATTTTGCACTAGTGTTAGTTTTTAAAATCAAGATCGTCCAAAAGATTTTACTACACAGTCTATTTTTAGAACTACGGTTATCGCCGTATCGTTAGGCCTAAGCATTTTATTTAGGAACGAACAAATTAGGACAAGTAGAAATCTTGTGTTAGCCATTACGGCGTTATACAACTAAGGCGTTATCTATACCAGGAAAGCACTGGTCCTTCTCCATTCTTCTTCCTATCGTATTATTTCGTTCTGCTTTACATTTATGTTCTAATTTATATATGGGTATTAGAATTTTTCACCACAGAAGGGATGGTATGCACCCAATATAAATAAGAAGTGATATTTCATATTTTTACGTTCATCAAGCTGTTCATGATGTTTTACGTTCATCAAGCTGTTGTGAGACCTGGATCAAAATACAAATATTTGAACTGCACAAGACAAGTTGTAAAGACCTTTCAAAACAACTTCTTTGATATCGAAATCATGTCATGTAATAATTAAGTTTTCATTCCACACATCAGTTTAGAGCCGAGAGATGTCAGTCTTTAACAGCCTCATCATCGGAAACATATTACTACAGTAACCACAGCTATAATAGCAGTCCAATGTTTGGTGCAGAAGATCAGCGACATTAGCGGCGCCATGCTCCGTAAGCAGTGAAGATGAAAATAAAGATGATCACAACCTTCATGTCATCTGGAGACGTCGTCAACTGAAAAGATGATCACAACCTTCATGTCATCTGGAGACGTTGTCAACTGAATGGCATTTTAATTTTACCCTGACAATAAAAAAAAAAAAGCACAGGGACAATCATTTGATCATGTATGTGTATACTAGTCAGAACCAGTCTATGCTCATGGTCAGCTTTGTGTAGCCGTCACGCGAGGAAGGAACCTAGACTTACATATTATTTACTTAGTCGCCCTACTACTACACTGGGGTGTAGAGGGTAGTCAGCGAGAGCGCCAATCTATCGGCTGTCTTCTTCTTGCCCTTGTTTCAGTCCAGTCCTCGGTCCTACAGAGATTTTTTCTAAAATTAAAATTGTGCCTCGTTTAGTTGGTTATGGCGCATGTCTAAATATAAAAAAAACCTTTAGGTCTGATCAGTAATGTGTAATTTGTTTGATGTTGCCTTTTCAGCGAACTTTGGGTCGTACTAGAGATCTTGATCCTTGACTCTTGAGTTCCCATGTCTGTTGTGGTAGACGATCTTCTCCCATTCTGCAGACATGGCCAGACCATCTTAGTTGTGGCTGTTCTACTTGGTTTCTAATGTCTGTTGTGGTAGACGATCTTCTCCCATTGTGCAGACATGGCCAGACCATCTTAGTTGTGGCTGTTCTACTTGGTTTCTAATGTCTGTTCTGGTAGACGATCTTCTCCCATTGTGCAGACATGGCCAGACCATCTTAGTTGTGGTTGTTCCACTCGGGTCAGCAGGGGATAGGCTTCGAGGTCATCATCATCATTTTTCTTGGCGCACCTTATAGAGCTTGGTGCTAGCTCTGATCACCTGACAGAAAGCCTGCACTGATCACGTGACAGGAAGCCTACACTGATCACCTGACAGAAAGCCTACACTGATCATGTGACAGGAAGCCTACACTGATCACCTGACAGAAAGCCTACACTGATCATGTGACAGGAAGCCTACACTGATCATGTGACAGGAAGCCTACACTGATCATTCACTTGTTCATGCAGCACTGATTTCTGTTGCTGTTTTATTGACATGATGATATTGCCAGTACCATACACACCATCATTTTAGTGACCTTGAACGATTGTCTGAGGGTGTAGTAGTCCCATTCTTTCTGTGTCTCTTCAGTGACCCCCCCCCCCGGGAACTTCACGGGTATCTATTTTTATATATTTTTTAAAAATTTGCAAGCACCTTTTTAACAGTTGACCTGTTTTCGTTACCTTTTTTCAGTTATTACAATTTGTGTGCATCGAACTTTGTTTCTCTCCTTGCGTCTTAATTTTCTACTCATACAAGTTTTTATTGTACGTGAACAATAACACACAGACATACACAACGACATACACACATATATACACGACATATCAAACAAACATTGTTTCAGCGAGTTAAGCTTGAGTAAGATGACACACTCTGTGTTAACCACAGCTGACAGCGTCTATATCACTTTCATGTTTCCTGAACGTTCCTACCCAAATAATTTAAAACGCACTTTTAACATTGTCACAGTAACAAACTGTATCTAGGTCACTCACTAGAATGTATTTTTCTAAATTGTACTTTTAAAAAAATTGTACTTGTCTAACTGTTCAGCTCAAATTTGAGGTTAGAGAGTTTAAAAACATTTGTACCCCACAAGACATTAGGACACATAATTATTTGTTTGGAGTGGTCATTGAGTTTAAGTGATACAGAGGCGTCTCTCTTAGTTTCTTTAAGATGGGTCTCTATTTCTGCTCTTGTTTTCTTCGCTTCATTTGTTTTATTTTTCATTTGTATTGGTTGCCCTTTGTCAAATGGACATTCACATAAGCATGCACATACATTCATTCATTACCGCAATGTGGAGCACGGGGTTTATATAAACTCACGCTAAAAGTTCCTGCCTGGTGCCGTATCGTCAAGGTCCTTCAAGGTCTTTGTTGCGGCCCGTTTTCTACTTCAGTGGTCGTTGTGGAAGGCTATTGTTTCTTATTGATTCAATAATTCTTGATCGTGCTATTGTTGGAATAATTACGCGAATGTGGGTCAATAACATTCTGTCTGTCACAAGGTTTGAACTCAGTATCATAATTGTTGAATCTGTAACTTCAATGAACGTGATAAGTCTCTTCTCGAGTCCACACAATTTTTAATATACATTTCAAACATTAGACAATCCATGGAGGTTGATCATGAAAACATTATATATTAGAATTGAATCCTACATCGTAAATGCTATCCATGCATTACAGTCCTGGTCCAATAATATGCAATACTATAATCAGAACGTCGTAACTATATGTACGCGCGGTTGGGACACCCAACGGCCGACAGTGAGATTAGACGTCTGGCGATATAAACGAATATGGACTATAAATTCATCCTTCCTTGACTTTAGTTAATTTACTAACCTCGATACATTCCTCTCTTCATAATAATATAGGACTGACCCATGTCCGTACTGCAACAACATATGTGCGGCAATATCATGCCTACTACTGGAAGGATTATAGGACACGTCTTCTTAGTTCGACGGTCATGCAAAAAAGGGTCCCGTCTCTTGGTCACGGTGCGTGACTACCAACGCTGAAACGTCACAGCGTTCAATAGGCTACAACCAAAATGTACCAGAAATGAAAATAGCTGATCTTAACTAATTTTGGTGTGCTGAAAACGAAAATGACATTAAAAAATGTTGATTGGCTCTAGTTTTCAAGATATATGCTACTAGTTTATTTAATTACGGTCAATTTATATATATGACGCAACTGTTGTGGGCGATTGCATAATTTTTTCTAATGACCAATAAAAATGTAACTAGAAGTTGATGATGCAATCCTACCTATGATTACATCACCTTTGTGTATAAATATCTTATCTCTGATAAAATTTTGCCATTAGTTAGTGCATTTGTCCTTATCAAAAGTATCATAATTAGAAATGCCTAGGACATGTGTGAACAGTGCTAATAATTTCTGTTATATATGTGGTGAGGTGACATTTCTATCACAAAAACGAAATATAACTAAAGTGATTACGGAAGGCGTACAGTTTGTATTTTGGCTGCAGAATAGGAGATCAAGATAAGAGCTGGGCGCCACACATATGCTGCAATACATGTGCAGCACATCTTAAACTGTGGTTGACTGGCGAAAGGCAAGCTATGCCTTTTGCAGTCCCAATGATTTGGAGAGAGCCCACTGATCATCTCAACAACTGTTACTTTTGCATGGTCCCTCCAATTGGGAAAGGCATATCAAAGAAGAAAAAATGGACTCTGGAATATCCAAACATCCCCTCTGCAATACGTCCGGTACCACATAGCGATGACCTACCAGTTCCCAAAGTGCCAGAATCATTTTCAGCTGCTTCCACTGATGAAGAAGAGGACATTGGTGGTCCTGAACCATCAACATCAAGCGACCCAGATTTTGAGCAAACTAAATCCACTAAACCACACTTAATAACCCAAGATGAACTGAATGATCTTGTAAGAGATCTGAATTTACCGAAGAACAAGGCGGAGCTTTTGGGTTCCAGATTGCAACAGTGGAATCTCCTGGCAGAAGATGTTACAATTTCTGTGTATAGGAACCGCCAGAAGCCGCTTATTACATTTTTTTTCAAAGAGGGTGACCTTTCTGCGTGCCACAACATTTCTGGTTTAATGGCAGCCCTCAAAATCAATTACATACCGGAAGAGTGGTGGCTTTTCATTGATTCATCCAAGACGAGTCTTAAATCTGTTTTGTTGAATAATGGTAATGTGTTACCGTCAATTCCAGTTGGTCACGTAGTTCTTATGAAAGAAACTTATGAAAACATTAAGCAGCTTTTGAAGTGTATAAACTACGATCATCATCAATGGTCACTTTGCGGTGACTTAAAAGTGGTCGCTCTTTTGCTTGGACTACAGGGTGGATACACCCAGTACTGTTGCTTTCTCTGTGAGTGGGATAGCCGTGCACGAAGTGACCATTACATCAGAAGACATTGGCCAATTAGGCAGTCATTGCAGCCTGGCAGTAAGAACGTTGAGAACCCAGCACTTGTCGATACCAGCAAGATTTTGTTGCCCCCCTTGCACATTAAGCTGGGTATCATGAAAAACTTTTTCAAGGCAATGGAGAAAACAGATGAGGCTTTCAAATACCTCATCAGAAAATTTCCAAGACTGAGTGAAGCTAAAATAAGAGAGGGAGTATTTGTTGGTTCGCAAATTCGAAAACTTCTTCATGATGACGAGTTTTTTTGCGTGTTGCATGGCAAGGAAAAAGCAGCTTGGCTAGCATTTAAGTCAGTGGTTGACAATTTTCTTGGAAACAACAGATCTGATAATTACAATGAAATTGTAGAAAATCTCCTCCTGAAGTATAAGAGTCTTGGCTGCATCATGTCTTTGAAAATTCATTTTCTGGATTCTCATCTGGATTTCTTTACGTCAAACTGTGGAGCGGTCAGTGATGAGCATGGTGAACGATTTCACCAGGACATTGCTGCTATGGAGACAAGGTATCAAGGCGATTGGAGCCCTTCAATGCTTGCTGATTACTGTTGGACTGTGACAAGAGACACCTCATCGATTGACTACAAGAAGCAAGCAAAGAGAGCTCAAACAGCGACTGAATAATGACGGAATGGGTTCAAATGTGCCTTTTTAAAACATGATATGTGAACTTTAAATAATGTTTTTATTTTTTGAATCATTTTATGTTGAAATATCAATTAATTGAGGATGTAACCACAATTTTTATAATGCTAAAGTAGAAAGACTAGCTGTTCACCCCAGAGAATTAAACAAGCATACATTATTTGTATTACTGTAATGTAAATTCATCATTTTAAAAAAAAACCAGAGCCAATTGGTGAATTTCATTATGATATTTGAAATCAGCGTGTCAAAATCAATAAGAAATGGTATATTTAATTTCTGGTACAAAAAACTTTTGAAAATTTGTTGACTAGTGTAATATTTATTTACATTACATTAAACGTTGTAACCCCTAAAATCGCATGCTGCTAACCTCTAGCAGACAATGCCAATTAAACTACCCCAACAATTCCCTGTCCACCGGGGGAAAAAAATCTATTCGATAGATTTTTTTCTTCAAAAACCTATCTGAATGAATAATATCAAAAATTTAACAAAAATGCGGCATATGGCCTACGATGTTCTGTCTAGAACAATGTCGTGGTCATGTCGACTAACTAACAGTCATCTCATATATTAATTATCATCTTATACATAAATGTTATACATAAATTTTATATGAACTAAAAGAGAATGTCTAATGTTGATATCTAATTATTTAATTAATTTAAAATATGTAGCAATGAAATGTCACGTCAAACTAATCTAAAGAGTTAAAATTAAACTAATTAATTATACTGAGTGTGTAATAAGAATTAAGTTGTTGAAAATCTAATACAAGAAAAATGAAAGAAGATGTTAAAGAGAGAAATAAATAAATAAATGAGAAATAAAGTAGAGAAAGAAAATGATGTATAAATTTAACTTAGTTTTGTGTGTTGTACATTAATTAAGTTTAGTGTTAAGTTGTTAATACCTATCTAAATTAACTAATTTAAATAATAATGTAGTATGTAATTTTGTCAACATAATTATTAACTATATAATATAATAGTTACATACAATAATATTATCTAAGAATCATATGAGTTTTTATTTTTTTCTTTCTTTCATTTTTTTCCAAATTTCATTTTTTTTTCTTCATATTTATCTCACATTTCATTTTAATTTCCATTATTTCAACGACTTGATTAAAATTAATTAACGTTGGATATGATGATCCATTCGTAGGCTTGATCCTTGTGAATTCCGATTAGAAAAAAATGTTTAAGTGTTCCTATTCATAAGTATTGACGTTCTTGACAATAGTTCATGTCACATCCTGAATTACTTCGATAGCATTTCAATTATTTTCACTTGATTCACGAAATAGTTTCAAATAGTTTTATCATGAATGGACTCTAAGCAAAGTCCTGGCGTAAATACGAACATAGTGTCACTTGATTTCATTCATTTCGTATATAACATGTCTTTAGTGAGCGGATACGTGTATTGTAGGCAATGGATAATTTCTATGTCGAAAAGCAATGTATTTTGGGTAAGTATCTGCGACGTTATTATTGTTCATTACTCGACATCGGAAGGGTTTCTCGAGAGAGTATCTGCCAAGACGTTCTCTGCTCCTGAAATGTACTCGATGGAGAAATCAAAAGGCTGAAGGAGAATAGCGAATCTGGTGAGCTTTGGACTTTTATGATTCGCCCGTCGTAGTGATGCTACGGCTTTTTGATCTGTCTGGACCACGAATGGGGCTCCCAGCAGAAACTTCTCCAACTTTGTTATCGCCCATACAACTGCCAACAATTCGCGGTCGACAGTGGAGTATTTCACCTCTGGTGGTTTCAGTTTACGTGAGACATACAAGGATGGATGGATGATGTCGTCATGATATTGGAGCAAACATGCGCCAATTCCGTAATTACTCGCATCTGTGCGGAGAAAAAACTTTTTGGAAGCATCAGGTAGTCTCAAAATTGGTGGATTTGAAAAAATATCAATTATTTTAAGGAATACTTTATTACACTCACTAGTCTATGTCACCTTCACTGGCATGTTCTTTTTTAATAGAGACGATAAAACAGCCGTGATGGATGACAAGTTAGGTACAAATCTGCTGTAATATTGGACTAGACCTAACAAGCTTCTAACCTGTTTCTTCGTTTGAGGAACGGAAACGTTCAAAATTTTAGAAACCGTACTAGGTAGTGTTTGGATATATCCTGCTCCAATGATGTGTCCCAAAAAAGTTATTTCATGAAACGCTACTTGTAATTTTGTGGGTTTCGCAGTTAAATTATTCATTCTTAATGTGTCCAAAACGTATTTAAGACACGAAAAATGTTCCTCAAACAATGAACTAAATAAGCATATGTCGTCTATGTATGTAATGATGTCTGGTCTACCTGAAAAAATGTGTCGCATCATGCGAACAAAGGTAGCTGGAGCGTTAACAAGCCCAAAAGGCATCACATTCCACTGGTATAGACCTTGCGGAGTGGAAAACGCTGTGTAGTATTTAGCTTTTTCGGTTAGTGGTATCTGCCAATAACCTTTAGTTAAGTCTATCTTAGTGAATATAGTTGCGGTAGATAGACGTGGCAGTAAGTCGTCGAGAAGTGGGTATGGTTCGCTATCAACTATAGTTTGTGCATTTAATTTTCTATAGTCGACGCATAGTCTAATATTATTGTCCTTCTTTCGGACAATAACTAATGGAGAAGAAAATGGGGAATTACTAGTTTCAATAATTCCTAAAGATAACATCTGTTCAAGTTCCTTAGTAGTTTTAGTAAGAAAGTGTAGAGGAACAGAATATGGATGTACCCGAATTGGAGTATCATCGTTAAGAGTGATGTCATGACTAATGACTGATGTGCGACCTGGAACGTCGGTCAACACATCTGGATAAGATTGTAGAAGCTCAGCAATCTGTTGATGCTGTTGCGGTGTAACCGACGAAGAGATGGTTACGTCCCGCCAAGATTCAGTAGATTGTACTACAGGTACAGGTAATGCCAACTGTACCTCAGGAAAAGAAGATTCTTCTTCCTGGATAACAGACAAATTAGAATAGTGACATGTAGGTACGAAAGTGTCATCTAGTTCATGAAAAATAGCTTGTAGATGTTCAGGACGAGTATGAAATTGTTTGAGCATATTTATGTGAAATATTTTGTGATGTCCCTTAATGTCCAGGACATAATCTACATCAGAAATCTTATTGATAACCTGGTATGGACCATTCCACGAGATGAGTAGTTTATTATCGTTATGTGGCAATAACACATAAGCTTGATCTCCTGGAAATAATTGACGTAATCGTCTACTACTGTTTTGGAAAGTTCTAGCTTTCGCTTTAGCAGCCTCAGATGAAGCTGTTGCCGTTTTGCAGGCATCAATAATATTATTCCGGAGATTAATTACATACTCATAGGATGACTGGGTATCCTGAGTCATCTCGGAGTCAATCAATAAGTCTTTTATTAGTCCCATAGGACCTCTTGGTGGAGCGCCAAAGACTAATTGAAACGGAGAGAAGCCAGTTTGTTCATGTTGCACCTCTCGATAAGCGAATAACACGGCTGGGAGTACTCTGTCCCAGTCCTGTGGATGGTTAACTGTAACTTTATGTAACATTTGTTTGAGTGTGCGGTTAAGTCTTTCTACTGCACCATTACTCATTGGGTGATAAATGCTGCTGAGATTTCTATCTATATTCCAAGTCTTCATTACTTCTGTCATAGTCTCAGATATAAATTGAGATCCATGATCTGATAAAAGCTTCCTAGGAAAACCTACTCTAGAAAAGATCAGGTGTGGTGCATCAGCTACATATGTGGTGGTGGTGGTTTTCAATGGGATGGCTTCTGGCCATCGTGTGCATAAATCGATGCAAGTGAGAACAAATCTATGTCCTCTGGCTGATGGTAAAAGTGGACCAATAATATCAATGGCCATCTTGTCAAAGGGTCTCACAGATATGTCACAAGCCTGAATAGGCGCCGTGTGAAAGGCTCCTCGTGCTTTCACTTCCTGGCATATCGTACAGGAGCGTACGTACTGTGAAATATCTCGTGATACTCCCGGTCAAAAAAAGAAGATAATACTCGAGAACGTGTCCGAGTATATCCCATGTGACCTGCGCACTTAGAATCATGTGCGTGTTGAAGTATGTACCGTCTAAAAGCAAAAGGTACCATGACCTGTTGTCTTATTTGAGTTTTATACATAAAACATCTTAGTAATATGTCATTTTTAATAATAAACCAATGATTATTATTATTGTTCATAGCAGGATTGTCAAATTTGTTGACCAGTGCAACAATTTTTTTTAATGATCTGTCTTCCTTCTGTTTTGCAGCAAAGGATGCTCGATCAATCGAAGAATGAACCTCAATATTTTCATGTTTGTCTGTTTCCCTTTTTTCAGTATCCATAGTCTCTAATTGTTTAGTCTGTGCTCTTGTTATTACTGCATTTCCAATGCATAGATTATTTTTTTCCCATTCAATAATTTCTTCTGGTGTGCAATCCTTACTTCCATGTATGCATCCCACCATAAGGTCGGCAATTGGGTTCCTTAACATGCATGCTTTAACTATGCCTGTGAAAAAAGGTGTATTAATATGTATAATAGCAGTTGGATAACATTCTATTGTTCCTCCAAAAGTCATGCACCTGACATGTTCCTCAGTTGCATAATTAGGATGAACAAGTGACTGACGGATTCCGATCGTTGTCGATCCAGAATCTCTTAAAACTGAGACGACGGATCCATTAACTTTTCCTCTGTTGAAGATCAGCGAGCCTGTTCCGTCATTGACTGCCAGACTGATTTCTGGGAGGATGTGTCCGCAGTTCAGAACCGTCTCTTTTGCCTTCTGAAATATAAGATTACATTCTGGGCAACTATTTGCCACGTTATAATTCATTGCATAACATGTAGACGAAGACTGTATTCTGTTATTAGTAGGTGAACTCTGAACCCCAGGGGTTGTAGCATTAGTAACGGCTGCCCCTGTATTATGATTATAATTTGTCGATCTACGAGAATGAGAACGATGACGAGAATAATCAGTTGAATTATCCCGTTGTCCCCTATTGTAACTGTTATCTCGGTGTCTCGAGCTATGATTATTGTTGTTGTTCCAATTGTTACCATTATTATAGTTATATGACCGATTATAACTTGAGTTACGTGGATTATTGTTGTATCTGGACTGAGGTAAATAATTTCTATTTTGTGGTCTTCCTTTATTAAAGTCATTGTTAAAACTATTACGTCCCTTATGAAAATTAATGTCATAGTTTCCTTTGAACCTACCTCTGTCTACACTGTGTGTTCTTGGTTTGTTATTATTGTGATATGCCATATTGGAGGCTACAGGAAGAGGTTCTCTTATCAATGAGCCAGAAATGTTCGCATTCGGATGCGCAGTGCAGTAATTTAATGAAATTATTTCTAACTCATCAATAGTATCTGGTTTACGTTCTTGCAGATAGGCAAAGAACGGTGGGCTGACAGAAGATAACACTTTATCCCTTAATAACAAATCAACTAACTTGTCGTAAGATTTGTTGACACCTGGCAGTTCAACCCATCTGTTAAAAGTATTGCGTATGTTAGCAATAAACCCTGTAAAGTCTTTATTATTATCTGGCAACAAACTTTTGAAACGTAATCTACATGCCTCTTCGTTCAAGTGGAACCGACGTAATAACAAAGTCTTAATGGCCTCATAGTCTGTGGCTAATGTCGGATCAATATTTTGTGCTGCACTTGCAGGTTCGCCATCCAGAAATTCCTTGAGTTTAAGTGCCCATGCAGTTTTGTCAAGGTTATTGACCTTGCATATATCCTCAAAGCGCGCCAGCCATGATGACAAATCGTCAACGTGTAACTTGAACGGCGGTAGCTTAAAGTAATAATTGCCCTTAAGTCGGTTGGATGAAGATCCAGATTGAGCATTATCATTTTGGCTTGCTGCAGCACCCTGCGAATGAAGTTTTGCTGTTTCCAATTTAAGCCGTTGCAATTCCATTTCTTGCTGCAGTATGATTTCCTGTCGTTTCAATTTATTCTCTTCTTCAATCCGTAGGATTTCATCTCTTGCCACCTTTCTTTCTTCTTCTTGTCTTAATTCTTCTTTCTCTGCCTTAGCAATCGCTTTCCTTTCCGCCTCTTTTCTTTCAAGTTCTTCCATCTCTGCCTTAGCAATAGCTTTCCTTTCCGCCTCTTTTCTTTCAAGTTCTTCCATCTCTGCCTTAGCAATAGCTTTCCTTTCCGCCTCTTTTCTTTCAAGTTCTTCCATCTCTGCCTTAGCAATAGCTTTCCTTTCCGCCTCTTCTGCTTTATATTTTGTAAATTCAGCCAATGCATAAGCCTCGAGAACTTCTCCTTTTTTTCCAAAATCTTTACCATTTTTAATAAAATAGTCTAAGTTAAGCATCTTGACGTTAATTTATTTAAGTATTCAATCACTAATGAATAGTAATCACCAATAGAATCTATGTAGATAATTGTAATTACTCAACGAATGAATAATCAATATAAGAAAGTGCAATATTCCTGTACTGTTATTTGTACGTTCCACAAATCTATATATATATATATATATATATATATATATATATACCCACTAATATCTATCATAAATAGTTATGATATTTATTTATCTAAGATGATAAAATTATATCATGCACTTAATATTAGTATTCAATAAATATGGGTATTATCCCTAAATAATTAGGTTATTTACTCTTTAATAGTTACTAAGTCCACACTGTAGTACTGAGAAAGTGTACTAATTAACATTTAATATGTCTTAATATGTTATAAATTTATAATAATTAATCATTGTATATTATGCCATAATCATGAGCTATAAAGTGCATTGCCCATTTCTTGGACCACCACCGCAAATTGGTGCAAAGTCCCTAATTCCTTCTTAAAATTCATAAAAATTTAATCATATTCATCTACACTATTATTAATGAATAAATTATAGTATTAATATTAAATTATAAATGGATGAGATGAAGACAAACAACACAATTTGTTAACCAAGGATTACAGAACAGTATTACAATACGACAAAGACATTTTCACAATAAAAATGCATTTATAACTGAGTAGAATAAACCGGAAGTGAGAGATCAAAGAGTGAACTGAATAGAAAATTAACCTGCGTACACAAAAATAAGTGACGTATACATGGACTCATTAACGGTTATACAAATATATAAAATAAAAAAATAGTAAGGTCAGAGTAACAATTCAGATTACGAACATTACTTTACAAAACTGAATAAAATAACAACCGAATACAATTTAAAATACACCAGTTATAACGCGACTTCACAGCTAAAATACTGAAGTCAATTAATTACAATTGCAGACGAAGAGTCCGATCGGTAGAATCTTCGATAGGGTTCTCTGCAAGAAATGTAAAGAATTAACTGCCTTACAGAACATTCAAAATCAATATCGGCATCCTTAGAGCCATATTATTGATTCCGAACCGCCGCACCAACCAACCCACGAATTAGGAACAACACAAACGGTGAAAACAGAGATAACATCTATATATGAAACATAGAATAGACATGCCCGTACAGACGAAATGGACTCAGTATTGTGTTATCTGAATGACAATAGTCATAAAACTAGACTTATCTTTAAAATGCTCCGGCGATGTCAAGTTCATCAACGGACTAGATTAATGCCTAGTTCTGTTTGCTCCTCGTTGGCTGAAAACAGTATTCCATCGTCTGGTCTTCTTGATCATGCAAATCGTTATCAAATTTGGAATGCGTTGAAGGCTGTCCTTTCGAAGTGGGGCATCTACGCATGATGTAGTGACGTCAGATTGACATTTCGTCGTCATGTGTTCCACGTCGTATTTGTGCAGATCATGTGACTTTCTTGTAATCATAAACAGTTTGTGAAAGTATGTAAACAAGAAAAAAATTTTCTTTCTTTCGTTCCCCAGCAATGGCCAACCAGTTGTTGCGGCCCGTTTTCTACTTCAGTGGTCGTTGTGGAAGGTTATTGTTTGTTATTGATTCAATAATTCTTGATCGTGCTATTGTTGGAATAATTACGCGAATGTGGGTCAATAACATTCTGTCTGTCACAAGGTTTGAACTCAGTATCATAATTGTTGAATCTGTAACTTCAATGAACGTGATAAGTCTCTTCTCGAGTCCACACAATTTTTAATATACATTTCAAACATTAGACAGTCCATGGAGGTTGATCATGAAAACATTATATATTAAAATTGAATCCTACATCGTAAATGCTATCCATGCATTACAGTCCTGGTCCAATAATATGCAATACTATAGTCAGAACGTCGTAACTATACTGAAGCACATTAAAAACGCACCACCTGTATAATCCAGGAACAGAGTGTGAAATGTAAATATAAGTGTGTACAAGTTTACATATTTGGAATCTTTATTCATTTTCCTATGAATCCATGCTGGTCATTAATTTGTACATTTGATTGTTATGAAATTCATTGCATTCTGTGCAGGCAAGGGAGAAAACCAAAAATACAAAAAAATGCACGTGCGTTATCCTGCTGGAGAAGCTGCAAGTCTGGATAAATTGTGTACGCAGGAGCAACCAGTGCATCCAGAACCTCATATCGATATGTCATAGCATTAACATTTCCACGGAAGACGTGAAGAGGCAAGCGATGGTGAAAACTGAATCCTCCCCAAATGTGAATACTGCCACCTCGAAATCGGTTGACACAGCAATCTGCAAAGCGCTCTTCACACCGTCGCTAAATCCGCATACCTCCATCTGCAAAGGATATGTTGAATCTGTTCTCGTCTGTGAATAGGACAGCATTCCACTGCAGTCTAGTCCATCTGATATGTTGCTCTGCCCATTGCAGGCGCTGCTAACGATGTCTGTGAGTCAAGTTTGGCCCAACATAAGGTCGTCTTGCAGTAAGGCCTGTATCTCTGAGTCGTCGTATGACTGTCATTCGAGAGACTTGCCCATGTCTACCCACTATTGCTCTTGCTGTTTGACTTGCCGGGAAAGTCAATTCCTCAGGTGACTCAGCACAATATGACGATCTTGCGCAGGGGTAGTAACTCGTGGTTGGCCACTCCGAAGTCTATCCCGGGCACTGCCAGTGGTTCCGTAACGTTCATTGAGGCGTACAATAGTGCTGTGGTGGCAATTCATCCTTCTGGCAATAGCCCGCGAGCTCATTCCGGTCTCCAACATACCAATGGCTCGTTGGCGGTCGTTTTCAGATAGTCGTGGCATTTCAAGCACATGTACTGGGTGTTTTGTCTCAACGGCCTTTTTATACCGAGTATACTGCCACAACGCGTACACATTTTCAGGGTCATAGCTGTTGAGAATCGTGTTGCACGTGTAACTTTCATCGTTTTCATGTAGTCTGTACACACACCCATGGGTTGAATCTTGCACTTTCCATTCCAGCAGCCATTCGCTCTCTACCTCATGGCAAACACGGGGAAAATCCATTCCCACACTTTTTTTTGCCAGCTTCTCGGCATCAGTATATATAATAGTGGTGCGTTTTTAATGTGCTTCAGTATATATGTACGCGTGGTTGGGACACCCAACGGCCGACAGTGAGATTAGACGTCTGGCGATATAAACGAATATGGACTATAAATTCATCCTTCCTTGACTTTAGTTAATTTACTAACCTCGATACATTCCTCTCTTCATAATAATATAGGACTGACCCATGTCCGTACTGAAATAACATATGTGCGGCAATATCATGCCTACTACTGGAAGGATTATAGGACACGTCTTCTTAGTTCGACGGTCATGCAAAAAAAGGGTCCCGTCTCTTGGTCACGGTGCGTGACTACCAACGCTGAAACGTCACAGCGTTCAATAGGCTAACAATATTTATTTACATTACATTAAACGTTGTAACCCCTAAAATCGCATGCTGCTAACCTCTAGCAGACAATGCCAATTAAACTACCGTAAGAGTCTTCCCTATTTCCTCCACATCTACCCTATTTCCTCCACATCTTCCCTATTTCCTCCACATCTTCCCTATTTCCTCCACATCTTCCCTATTTCCTCCACATCTTCCCTATTTCCTCCACATCTTCCCTATTTTCTCGAATTCATCCCTGTGTCATCCAGATCTTCCCTATTCCTTCAAAATCTTCCCTATTTCTTCCACATCGTCCATATACCTTCCACATCTTCCATATACCTTCCACATCTTCCCTATTTCATCCACGTCCTCCGAATTTCTTCCATATCTTCCCTATTGTTCCCCGTATTCCCTAATCCTCCCACGTCTTCCCTATTGTTTCTACGTCTTCCCTATTCCGCTCATGTCTTGCCTGTTTTTTCCACGTCATTTCTATTCCATCCACGTCTTCCCTATTTCTTTCTAGTCTTCTCTATTCTTTCCACGTCATTTCTTTTCCTTTCACGTCTTCCCTATTCCTTCCACGTCATTTCTATTTAAATCATGACATCATTACTCCTTCCACGTCAATTCTATTCTTTTCCTATCACCTTCACGCCATTTCTAGCCCTTTCATGTCTTATCTATTCCTTCCACGTCATTTCTATTCTTTTCACGCCTTCCCTATTCCTTCCACGTATTTTTTTTAATTTTACGTCTTCATTATTCCTTCCACGTCATTTCTATTAATTTCACGTCTTCCATATTCCTTTCACGTCTTCTCCATTCCTTCCTCGTCATTTCTATTCCTTTCACGTGTTCCATATTCCTTCACGTCATTTCTATTCCTTTCACGTCTTCCGTATTCCTGTCACGTCATTTATATTCCTTTCAGGTCTTCCCAATTCTTTCCACGTTGTTAAGGTCAAAGGGAAGAAAATCTTAGTATGTTGTGGGACAGATTGAATTTTTGAATTATGGTACTTGCTTGCCGATTAGGAATCGATTTGTTAAAAATATCTTCTCCTAGAGTCATGAGACAGAGTACAAGAAAAGCGTGAAGAACGCTGTTTATCTCTAGTGTTGAGATATATTTATCTTGTAGTGTTTTGAGCCGGGGGTGATTAGCTCTCGCGGCTAAGCGACATGTATTGTGAGTGGTGTTCTAAAAACAACTGAGTCTCATGACAGGGGTTCACAGGGTGTGCCCTGTGAGTGTGCTGTCAGAAGAGTGTGTTTTTGGGCGTAGACCGGTGTGGTCGCAAGCCCTGTGTTTTCTAAGTGTATGGCGGTGTTTTCCTAAGGGAATGCCTGATCAGGGCTATAGAGATGTGTAAGGCCATAATTAATATAACTGCCGTGTTGTGCAGTCTTTGAGGAGTTTGAGACATGTAGAGATTTGTAAGGCCATAATTAATATAACTGCCGTGTTGTGCAGTCTTTGAGGAGTTTGAGACATGTAGAGATTTGAAAGGCCATAATTAATATAACTGCCGTGTTGTGCAGTCTTTGAGGAGTTTGAGACATGTAGAGATTTGTAAGGCCATAATTAATATAACTGCCGTGTTGTGCAGTCTTTGAGGAGTTTGAGACATATAGAGATTTGTAAGGCCATAATTAATATAACTGCCGTGTTGTGCAGTCTTTGAGGAGTTTGAGACATGTAGAAATGTGTAAGGCCATAATTAATATAACTGCCGTGTTGTGCAGTCTTTGAGGAGTTTGAGACATGTAGAGATTTGTAAGGCCATAATTAATATAACTGCCGTGTTGTGCAGTCTTTGAGGAGTTTGAGACATGTAGAGATTTGTAAGGCCATAATTAATATAACTGCCGTGTTGTGCAGTCTTTGAGGAGTTTGAGACAGGTGGAGAATTTGTATGCCAGATGCATTTGAGTTATCATGAATTGTGTCTTTGTTGATGTCATCGTGACTTCGTTGTGTGTTGTAACGTAATAAACAGTATCGAACTGTTCCAGGCGTTTACAACCTTTATTGACATCCATGACTCGTATGTGAGCTGTGTGGTGAGTGACAGTGCACACAGTATTCAACAATCACGTTTGCAACAGTGGTGATAATAACATTCCTCAATACCAATGACCCACACTCAATGCACAAGCATTAAATGATTTATCAACAATATCGACCATCCAATTACGTATTATCAGTTGGTGGACCAAACCAACGGGTCGTAACATCCACGGAACATTCGCGTTGAAAATTATTACTACGAGAACTCAACGAATTCATAAAATAGCCTTGTGTAGGCGTTGCCTAAATATCATGTGCTTCAGAAATCTTGACCTGGTTAGCGTTTTGCCTGAGTGGCGCAGTTAAGAAAGCACGCACGCCTCATCCGTGCTAGTATTTCATGCCTGTAGACCAAAACAACGTCTGCAGTGGTCACGAAAGTTCAAGTACACTTTAACACTATTTCTACCAACATGTGTACGGGTTGTGACTGATTCCTGCAATAATCGGGTTACCTGAGCCAGTTATCACCATCTCAAGTGCAAGATGTCATGATACACGGTGTGCCGTGTACATCTACGACTACAGAGGAGTCAAGACTTGCGGTGTATGCTGTATATCGGTTCCTGTCATGTTGTGCATTGTTGAGCACACATCATATTGAAGCGAGTACCTGGAGGGAAAAGAAGTTCCTGTGCCTTCCCGCAGTGGAGTGTTTTATCTGAAATCTTTGTGATATCCAGTGTCTTGGCGGAAAGGATCAGGGTCATTTTCAGAAGATAAGTGGTTTATATTGTGTGAATTGTGTTGCTTCATGTATGCCGTCGAGTCTTCCTGAATTTCACATTACCTATTCTATTGATATCTGTTGTTGTTATTGTCGATATCTATATCGATAGATTATAGGATTTGATGCATGAGTAATTTATGGCTTTACGACATATATAGACTTTCCTGATAATGATATGACTTGAAAATAGGTACAATAAGAAAAAGGAATTGGTGATACAGAATTGAGAAATAATCTCATTTCTTGGCAAATAGTTAGCTTTGTGAGCTGGAAAGGTAATTGTCCAACCTCAATAATATGTATATGTGATTACATATACAGTGAACTCGATAGATAAGTCACTATGGATCTAGATATTGATAGGGATCCTGATGATATGATGCCTATATTGGAATATTTATTGAAAGAAGCTAGAGATGATGATAATTTTACAGGCCCAGCCCTTGAAGCCGAAGTAATGGACAAATTTTTGATTAATGTGTCAAGAGCCCTAAGATATTTTGCTAGGGACAATTTTCAGTCTCATCCTCATTTAAGAATGGCAGAGGATTTGGCATGGTTATTAACTTACCTTCGTTCATTTGCATACCACTATATGAATGTTAAACATGATCATATAGTAAGAAATATACACACGTTAATTTTCTACGGCATCTCTGACAATCAGGGGAAAAAGTTAGAAGATGAGGAAGTAAGAGTCAACAGACAGGAAAGAAAAAAGTGTTCAAAGAATATTGCTGAAGAGAGTAAACTTCAGAAAAAATTGGCTAAGCTCACAGATGATTTGGATAAATCAAACTCGGAACTTGCTGGGGTGCACGCAAGTTTGAAGTCTGCAGTAAGCGAAATCAAAGAGTTGAAAACTCAGTTGGAAGATAAGAGGCAACTTGAAAAGTCCTATAATAAAACACTTGTTGGTCTATTAAACTATAACATTGTCCTCGGTCGCCAACTTAAAGAAAAGAATGCGGTATTACCAGAAAGGGTTATTGAGCTTATAAATAGCCAGGATAGTGAAACCAAGGCACTACAGATAGAGTTGACACAGAGGAGAACAAATAAAGAAGTCAATGAGGAAAAGAGATTAAAAGAGTTAAAGGCTGAGAAAGAGAAGATGGCTAGAATTCAGAATTTGAATAAGAAGCTTAGTGATGAAAATTTCACATAAACAGGTTGAAATAACAAATCTTAGAAGGAGAGTAGATGGTCTTCTTGATATTTTCTTAGATAAGAACAGGTGTTCTACTGTGCATGTTGACAGCGATAGACAGAAAATTGTTTTTCAACAAGCCACTACTGCAAAAAGTCCGCCACATACACTTTTTGCTGACAGACAGGTCAGACAAAATGGACAACGATCCTTTCGTGGGAAATATAATTTCACACGAATTTATGACAACATTGCTGTTAATGCTGATTCTTGGCGTCAGAATAACCAAGATAAGTCTACAGAAACCGTTGATCATGAAAAGAAAGGTCATAAAATTCGGGTCAAAACTCTTAAGAGCAAACATTTATCTGCTGATGGAAATTTTCATAGGTTGACAGCAGAAAATAAAACTATTAACACCCGTCCTAAAGAGGAGGACCATAATGTGCAGAGCAATAAAGATACTGTCAGTCCTACTACTTGTCAAACTCAGCTCAGTCAGTTTGACGCAATTAGTAAGCATATTCCAACAGAGAAAAATAAAAACAGTCTTCATAAGAGAAATAACCCTGAGGTCGAAAAGTACAAAGGGAATTAAGCAAATAATAATTTTTGTCCTCAAAGATATAAGAGGCAATTTAACAGATCAAACAATTTTGAATGTAAGAATTTTGGAAAAACTAAAGAGTCTTACAGTAATTTTTCTGGAAGAAAACAAGGCCCATTTGATAGATATATATGTCAAAGGAAAAAGGGTAATAAAAACAATGCTAACTTGATTCATAAAAATAACAATGATCACAATAGAGGAAATGGCAATGTTTTTTATAAACAGAATGAATTCCCAAATTTCACTTCACATCGCCAGAGTGACTTTCCTCAGCGGAAGCTTAAGATGTTTTATAAACAAGGTAATAATAATTATTATGGTCTATTGAATGGTACTGCTTATTCTAATTTTGATGTCGAGATAGCATCTCGTTGTGTTAAGTGTAAAAGTTTATTACAGAATACAGCAGGGATGACCTCCAGTTATTGTCAGGTTGTTCCTAAGCATCCCATGTTGAGTACCAGTGATGATGGAAGAGTTGATGGTGTCGTGAAGAAACCAGAGGTTCACAGCCACAGAGTTGGGTAATCGTGTGATTGAATTTCCGTTTACCCTAATTAAATCTCACAAGTGATTAAAAGGGATATTTTCATTTGTATTTATTCACAGCTTTACGGTAAAACTCAGCGCTCCCCATGTTTACGGTAGCTGTCAAGAAAGTAGGTCGCCGTGCTAACTACGCAAGGGATATGTTACTTGTTGGCGTGATGACATGTTTACAAGTCCGCTGGAGATTTTTTTTTTTTTTCTGTTTAAGTTTTTTCTTAGAACAGTAAATATTATTGTATTGTATAGCATAGTATTTTATGCGATTGTATTCGAATATCATGTGTTTTCTTATGAAGATGTTCTGATGTCTTATTATTAGATTTTTCTTGTGATTCTTATATTATTGTATTTTGATGAATATTGTACGTGTTATGATTGAAATAATGTGTAACATAACAGTTTGTACCGACTTATTCTTAACCTGATGATGTAAGCGGTGGATTATGATATCTCCACATTTAAGTCATAAGACTATGTATATTTGGTCCATATTATTTATTTTTGTACTACTGTGTTGAACTTGGAATTTTTGCAGCTGTGTTTTTTAAGATAATTTTTTTTTAAATGCATGATGAGATTGCCAGCCAATGCACAAACTCATTAGTTAATATGGTGCGGTAGTCACCTTCAGAAAAGTTTTTGATTAACTTTACTCACTTTATTTAAATTTTTTTCTCGAGAGTTGATCCCATAATTGGTTAATATATTAGTACACTGATAATAAACAGTAAACATTACAGTTAAATGTAATTTTGGAAACGTTACTTGATTGTATTATTGAAAATTTTGTATTTGAATTTGATAATGTAGTCCGAAACACTGATTTTTCTAGAACGATACCTGAATCTAGACAGATAATTATATCACATACTCTATTTAAATTATGTTGTACTTATATATTTATAACTTTGTATGTAGTTAACAGTATGTTGTCCATGTGATTTTTCTATGACGTATTTTTTAGAAGAAAAAAAAAAGAGAAAAAAAAAAAGAACGTACGTGTATTGATTGGTGTTTACATAGAGATAGAGATTTTTTTTTAAATGTCAATTAATTTTGTTGGAAATAATTTCTTTATTAGTTTATTAATTATAGCTCTAATTTACTTAAATATGAAATGCTATTCGGTGTAACTTATCGTTGCGAAATATTTTTACATTGTACTTTTTTGGGGAAAATTGATTTTTTTTTGTTTTCAAACATTTAATAATTTTTCTGGTCCCAACGCTTGACTGTGCGTTATGGTTGATTGTGTGCATTGACATTGGTTCTCTAATAGTTTTTTTTTTTTTTGTTGTTTGTTGATATTATGATGTATTCTTTATCTATCGCGTGACTATACGTCAGCCAAAACTTTTTGATAGCGTTAACATTTTTTGTTTGCGTGATGTCTAGATCAATTTATTGTTAGTTATGAATAATTTTAACTTAGTTAAATTACTTATTATGCTGTATTTAGTTATAGCTTTCTTCTATGTTTTGTATACATATATACATTAATTTTTTTTCTTTCTTCGATGCTTTTCTGTTATGATTGTATTTATTGATTACAATACCTTGTTTGATTGAGACTGTTATTAGTATGTATTGTTATTGACTTTCTCTTCATTTGTGTCTTTGCTTTCTGTCTGCCTTTGCCGGTTATTCTTCATTTCGTTCCATCTTTTCTGTTATCTTTTCGGTATTGGTTAATGTCTTGTTTATGCTCCCATGTGTTATACTCGCTTCACTTGTTTCTATTTGTGCACTTCTTCTTCTTTCGACACTTATACTTTTATTCTTTGTATTGTTAAGTTAATTACATGGTGTGATATAATGTATCCAGATGTAATGGTGGTATTTATTTTATATGTGTAGAGTTGTTTGACTTAATTGTTAACACGTGGTATTTTTTTTCCCCACTCATATTCTGATTTCTTACTTTACTGCATTATAGATCATTCTTCTTTTGCTTGATCTTGTCCTTTCTCTTGCTATTGATTGTTTCCTGTTTTCATTTGGGTCCAATATACGTAACTTGGTTTTGTATTAGATTAATTCTGATGTACTTAGACGATTACGTTGGATGCTCCATTTTCTATTTTTTTTCATTTAATGTTGATATTTTATGTAGGTATATTCTTTTCCCTTAACATAAGTTAACTTTTGTAGGTATGTATTAGAGTTTTGCTCTCCCTTGATTTTTTTGTTGATGTAACTGTTTTAGAAAAAATGATAGAATCATTTTTTTCCCCAGGGGCGGTGTAAATGTTAAGGTCAAAGGGAAGAAAATCTTAGTATGTTGTGGGACAGATTGAATTTTTGAATTATGGTACTTGCTTGCCGATTAGGAATCGATTTGTTAAAAATATCTTCTCCTAGAGTCATGAGACAGAGTACAAGAAAAGCGTGAAGAACGCTGTTTATCTCTAGTGTTGAGATATATTTATCTTGTAGTGTTTTGAGCCGGGGGTGATTAGCTCTCGCGGCTAAGCGACATGTATTGTGAGTGGTGTTCTAAAAACAACTGAGTCTCATGACAGGGGTTCACAGGGTGTGCCCTGTGAGTGTGCTGTCAGAAGAGTGTGTTTTTGGGCGTAGACCGGTGTGGTCGCAAGCCCTGTGTTTTCTAAGTGTATGGCGGTGTTTTCCTAAGGGAATGCCTGATCAGGGCTATAGAGATGTGTAAGGCCATAATTAATATAACTGCCGTGTTGTGCAGTCTTTGAGGAGTTTGAGACATGTAGAGATTTGTAAGGCCATAATTAATATAACTGCCGTGTTGTGCAGTCTTTGAGGAGTTTGAGACATGTAGAGATTTGTAAGGCCATAATTAATATAACTGCCGTGTTGTGCAGTCTTTGAGGAGTTTGAGACATGTAGAGATTTGTAAGGCCATAATTAATATAACTGCCGTGTTGTGCAGTCTTTGAGGAGTTTGAGACATATAGAGATTTGTAAGGCCATAATTAATATAACTGCCGTGTTGTGCAGTCTTTGAGGAGTTTGAGACATGTAGAAATGTGTAAGGCCATAATTAATATAACTGCCGTGTTGTGCAGTCTTTGAGGAGTTTGAGACATGTAGAGATTTGTAAGGCCATAATTAATATAACTGCCGTGTTGTGCAGTCTTTGAGGAGTTTGAGACATGTAGAGATTTGTAAGGCCATAATTAATATAACTGCCGTGTTGTGCAGTCTTTAAGGAGTTTGAGACATGTAGAAATTTGTAAGGCCATAATTAATATAACTGCCGTGTTGTGCAGTCTTTGAGGAGTTTGAGACAGGTGGAGAATTTGTATGCCAGATGCATTTGAGTTATCATGAATTGTGTCTTTGTTGATGTCATCGTGACTTCGTTGTGTGTTGTAACGTAATAAACAGTATCGAACTGTTCCAGGCGTTTACAACCTTTATTGACATCCATGACTCGTATGTGAGCTGTGTGGTGAGTGACAGTGCACACAGTATTCAACAATCACGTTTGCAACAGTGGTGATAATAACATTCCTCAATACCAATGACCCACACTCAATGCACAAGCATTAAATGATTTATCAACAATATCGACCATCCAATTACGCTATTATCACACGTCATTTCTATCCCTTTCACGTCTTCCCTATTCCTTTCACGTCAATTCTATTCCTTTCACGTCTTCCTTACTCCCATCACGTCATTTATATTCCTTTCACATCTTCCGTATTCACAAACACACACACGCACACACACCACACCACACCACACCACACACACACGCACACAGACAGAGACACACAGACACACAGATACACAGAGACACACAGACACACAGAGCCACACAGAGACAGAGACACACAGAGACACACAGATACAGAGGTACAGAGACACAGATACACAGAGACACAGACACACATACACAGACAGACACACACACAGACACACACAGACACAGACATACACACAGACACAGACAGACACACAGACACAGACAGACACACAGACAGACACAGACACACAGAGACACACATACACTTACACACATACACATACATACACACATACATACATACATATTTATTAACACTTACTCTGTTCAACGCGTGTAAAACTTCGAGAATACACACTTTCACATCTGTCTGTTTTTCTGTCTATCTATCTATCTATCTATCTATCTATCTATCTATCTATCTATCTATCTATCTATCTATCTATCTATCTATCTATCTATCTATCTATCTATCTATCTATCTATCTATCTATCTATCTATCTATCTATCTATCTATCTATCTATCTATCTATCTATCTATCTATCTATCTATCTATCTATCTATCTATCTATCTATCTATCCTTCCTTCCATCCATCCACTCATCCACCCACCTAGCTGTCTGTCCGTCCGTCCATACTTGAGGATCATGACGGACATTAAATACAAGTAGAGAAGAAAGACAAGACTTGACATCAAGATCAGCACAACCTGGAGAGTTGGTTGAGTGGAGGCAGTAAACAGGAAAAGTGGACGAAAACTAGAGAATGGAGGCAGTAAACAGGAAAAGTGGACGAAAACTAGAGAATGGAGGCAGTAAACAGGAAAAGTGGACGAAAACTAGAGAATGGAGGCAGTAAACAGGAAGAATAGAGGAAAAAATACGTCAAGTAAAGAATTTATAAAATGACACGAAGAAGATGACAATATTATCCCGACTGTCCTCAGTCTAGAGAAATGATAGTTTGAAAATGAAATTTCTGGGAAAGTATTTTTTTTTTTTTTTTAAAGTTTTCCCTCGTTTTGGCGAGGAGCGTCCCGTTCAACCTAGTCGGTTATATTATGGCGCATGTCCAAATATAAAAGACCCTTAGGTGTAGGTATAAAGTAATACAACAACTACTAACCTCTGGGAAAGTATCTTGACAAACTGGGCATAGAAAAAACATAAAACTCTAAATGTTTATCAGATAAGAAATGTGATGGAGAGAAAACACAAAAACAAACGTCTCTCAGATGAGAAATGTGATGGAGAGAAAGCCTATAACAAGTCCTGGTGTTATCATACTGTTACCACTCCCTAAATCCTACCATTACTAGTACTCTTAACTTCGTGAAATTTATGGGCCAGCTACCAGGGGAGTTAATTCTAGGAACGTCTGAAGATGAGGTAGGAGTCCAAACATTGGATTACTGGACTTAACCGCCTGGTGGAAGTAAAAGCAGTTACGTCACGAGAAATGCGGTCAACACATTTTGTAGGACACTTCTAAAACGACCGCCTCACAGCAAAAATCTACCAGCTTAAACCTGCTCATGTCGGATTTATCTTGTTTATTCAGCATCTTTTTGTAATAGTAGCTGCATTATACGCTGTTGCTGAGCAAAACCTGGTGCAGACACAGCCATAACTTACACAGTTGGAACTTCGCCACCGACTTAACACAATCAAGTTTTTATCTGTTCTTTCACATTTCTTTTTGTTTTCGTGCATTAACTAACATGGCCACAGAACTATAGTCTGTTACCTTACAGATGTTTTTTTTTTAAAAAGGTTTTAAGGAGTGCAGGGCAGAATTAATTTGTTTATATTTGACTTTAACACACCTGTAACACACCCGTATTTAAGATTCAGAAAACAATTTATTTACAAGTGTTTAGCTTGGTTTTAATGACCATATTCACTGCACATTGACAACTCTGTCAGTGCTCTGATCTCCTCCCTTAGATCACCCAAGAAGGATCTCAGCACAGTGCACGAACTCCGTAGCACCATTTACAAGTGCATATTGCATAACTTAAAGATGAGGTTCTAAAATGTGAACAAGAGAGACATGGGAGAACTGGACATAAATTCAGCAACCTGGGAGGGTGAAGCTGCCGATCGCACCAAGTGATGATGCTATCTACGGCGTCACCTCAGTTTGGGCGAAAAGAAACTCACACAACAAGCAGAAGAGAGGAGAAAACGTCAAAAGGTACACGAGGAAAATAAACAACTGAGGGCTGTCACCTTAGGGGCGCTTTCCCATAGTCAGTTATGATATTATTATTATTATTATTACTATTGTATAACTACGTCCAATGCCGGTCCCAGGATATTTTACGCCCTAGGTAAAGCTAACTATCCCCCCAAAACAAAATTACCAACTTCAATAACAGATGATTAAATTAATATGAAACAAATATAAAGGTATGTTATCAGGCACTCGTAGGAAATAAAGAAGTAGAACACTAGGCAACAGAAAAACAACAGACATGAGTGGCTTACCCAGGATTTAAACCCTGGACCTTCCATGCGACAACACCGCCTAGCCATGCAAGCGAATCACACTATCCTCCCTGCCATCTACGCATCACCAAAATGATGTTTCGATGACAGGTCATTACTGCGAACCGCAATACACGACACCGGAAGTCCACCATGGGCAGTTTAGTCTATTAATGACGCAATCGCTTCTGTTGTTTTCCTATCATGCAGTATAGGCCAGTCCAACAAGACAAGGACCTTAATACTGTGTCCAGTAAATGATAGTAGACTTACAACAGTGAGAACAGGACAGAGGGTAGGTTTGGTATTGTATAAACATTTATTACACATAGTGTGATTCGCTTGCATGGCTAGGCGGGGTTGTCGCACGGAAGGTCCATGGTTCAAATCCTGGGTAAGCCACTCATGTCTGTTGTTTTTCTGTTGTCTAGTGTTCTACTTCTTTATTTCCTACGAGTGCCTGATAACATACCTTTATATTTGTTTCATATTAATTTATTGTTTACAGGCCTCGGGTTTCCCTTCCTTATGTGTAATAAATGTTTAATAACAGATGTCTTGTAGAAAAAAAATGAAAAGCACACAATTTGAAACTGCTAAATTTATTTTAAATTGCAAGAATAAGTACCGGGTAATACAACAATATTTGATTATCTCTCTCAGATACAATAATATTTGAATATCTCTCTCAGATACAACAATATTTGATTATTGCTCTCAGATACAACAATATTTGATTATCTTTCAGATACAACAATATTTGATTATCTCTCAGATACAACGATACTTGTGTCTCTTACAAGTTTCAATTTCAGGCCATATGAATATCACTTTGCGTGCTGCCTATTCCTGTTCAAATTGTGACACCAATGCATTCTAGTCAAGTGTTGATGCTTGGGCGTGCACAACTGATATAGCTGCCAAGCCAACTCGTCTCTTTTGCAATATCGTTGATGTAGCAAATGTAATTTTTGCTGGGGAGGTTAAGATGTTATACCTAACAAGAAAGCTAGTTGTGTCTGTGGTAACTGTGTGAGGTCAAGCACATGTAGGTCCCTGACTATAAAAAGAATGATGATGATGATATATTGATCAGGGAACCTAACGCTACCTCCCTAGATCTCACACAGTCCGTATTTTGATTCTAGTGGCTGGTGTATGATGTCTCTAGTGTCTAGGAGTGAAATGAAGATGATGGTACATCAACACAATACACTTTAACTCACTAAAGAAAATGAATAAGACGGTGGTTAACATGTCACCTGGGATTCTTTTAGATCGAATATATTCAGTATATCAATGTTTCCTAAAATTTCCAATAGAAAATATTAATACAAAATCATAATAATATGCAACAGTCAAATACAGTTCAATGTGAGGACTCAATAATGTTTGCTTCCGGCATGTCCTTCACTTTTCCACAGCAGTATCTGACTTTTTCAGTTTTAATCAAGCATGTAAATACATAAAGCATTCTTACCACTAGTTCAAAGAAATATGTCACAAATAACGTTGACTGGCAAAGAATATGGCCTCAGTCTCGCTCTGCCTTATCCAGATAGTGAATTTAGTAGTTAATTTTACAAGTTATCACATCTGATCTCAACGTGGTTGTTTGAATAAAATTTTCTAGTCAAATGGCCACGAGACCACTATGCCTTTTGCCAATATCTATTAGAGCCGACCAATGAAAGCAGGCACTACTACATCTTTGTGAATTTTGTTTGAAAAAACTAAACAATTCCAAACAAACTATGTGCCTCGTAGTCCATTGGTCAGTCTGCGTTAGTTATGCCAATAGAAAAAGATGTTTAGTTTTAGTTACATTTTCCTATCCCCCCTTTTACTCCTATACTCTTAAACCAACCAATATGATTTGAATTACTACAATGCCTCTTTTTTAAACTAGCGTTCCCAATAACGTTATGTGTAACGAGCAAGAACAACAGTCTGTCCGGTCAAGCGTTCGTAGACATTTAGTATTTTCTCAGTAACTTGGCTAATACTTGGACTACCATATTTTTTAAAACATATTTTTGCTCAGGGGACTCTAAGCTATACTACCATATGATTTTTATGGTCAGTTTCAGTATGGTTTAGATTTTCAATTTTGTCACTGTCAATCGTCGAATATAAATTTTACACAAGTCGGCCATCTTCTTCCCCCCCCCCCCCCCCCGCCCCCCCCTCCCCGTCTCTAACATTTTCCTCACTATTCAAATAAACCAACTAGTTTGAGTGACGTCAGAATATTACCGCTAGGAGGAACTGGAAATTTGTCTGAGTGTTTGTCTCTGATGGCTTTGCCCACAGCGTGTATATATTAAAGAGACCGCTTGCAGAGCGAAGAAGGGTTTTTCAAAACTTTGGTAGTGTTTTGCCTTAATTATTACAATCGTCTCGTTCTTACTACTGTGAACTGTCCGAATTATTACAAATGTTAGTGTTAAAGTTAACATATTACGTTAATTCAAACGCCAGTTTGGTCTCACAGTTCTGGCAAGTCGTTAATTACAAGCTTTTCCCCCGTTTCGTGCAGCAGGTCGGCGAGATGTTAAAATGTTTATTGTACGTTTTCGAAACCGCAAACTAAAGCGTGTTTGATTTTTACGGCGGGTCATTTTCTTAGCATTCCCACTGCACAAAAGGCATCGCCCTACTGGCGTTGAAGATGAAACCAGTCAGACACCTGAGGGCTGGTGTATTTATTCATCATAGGACTAAAATCTTACTGAAATAAGCGATTATCTCACAGATTTTACTACAGTTGAGCGTATGTAAGTTGTTATAAGTTTGAGCCTTGGGAAACTGCGTTCACCACTTGCAACTGAGACTGGAAGTGTATGCAAGATCCTTAGAGCAAAAAAAAAAAAAACAAAAAACATTACACACATTATCCAGGAGCTTTTGTTGTAGTATGAAGAGAAGTATTCCTTGTGGCGGCGTAGACTTTGGAAGTCTTCGAGCTATTACTATAAGCTCAAAGCACAGATCTTCAGCATCAATATATTTGTTTCAGCTATGTATCTCTGATTTTCCCTACTTTTTGCAGGCCATAAGCACATCTTTTGTTGATATAGGAAACCAAATAGGAACATTTTTGTTGTTGTTGCTGTTGGAAGATCTCTTCAACAGATTGTATGGCCATGTCTAAAACAGCATAGCAGAAACCAACGTTTGAATTTCTGTTTTGGTGCTTGTGGTGCATCTACTTGGGCCTGATGCTCAAACAGCTGATTCTTTCTCTTTTTTTCTAACTTGTTCTGTCTCAAAGTTTGATAGTATCTCTAGCACCTTTGGAATTTCAGTAGCATCTACCAAACCTCGTTTAAAACCTTCATCACACCTGTAGACCGCACGGTAATTCTTGGTCATTTGGAACTGGCTTGTAGCTGAACTTGAATCAGCTTCCTTATTTTGTAGGAGTTTGCTTGTAAGATTGACTTTAAAAAGATTGTTGTACCATGTAACTATGGATACCACAAACTTGCTCACTGCATCTTGGCTTCCGTTCGGGAAGTATTTCCAGACGAATCTTTTAGGCTTGTGTCATCAAAGATTTCTATTCAACCATCATATATATTACTAAAATGATTTCTCAGTGGTTTCATAGTCATCGATCCGACTCTCTCATCTTGTTTTGTCGCAGGTTGGTTTGTCTCCCTTGCTCTGCAGTAGGGGTCTACTTAAGGCCAAACTCGAGTATTAGAGTAAGTTTTGTTTTTCAAAAGGTATCAACCTTCTAATATTACTCTTGGCAGATATGTAAAAAGAGCGTTTTATGAAGGTATTTTATGGTGTCTCACAGAGATTATAGAATGCCAAGTACTGTAGCAAAGTTGATTTTGCTGGGGAGGTTATGATGGTATCCTAAAAGAATTAAAAGGTGTCTGCTTTAACCGTGTGAGGTCAAGCACATGTAGGCCTCTGACTCTATAAATGATGATGATGAATTATGTGCAGAGAACCTACCGCTACCTCCCTAGGTCTCACACGGTCACTATTATGGCTCTAGTGTATGGTGTATGGTGTACCTAGTGTCTAGGGGAGAAATGAAATGATGGTACACAACATTCAAACACTTTAAGTTTCTATAAAGAAGATAATAAAACTAGCAGTTAAGTTTTTCTTTGAACCAATCTTTTTTACAATTTATTTTGCCTGTCCATTCATAGCTTGTGGACAGGTCTTTGAAAATAAGGACAAGATTCGCCAAAGCTTCTACTGTTATCTTCGACAGCATATAAAACTGGTTGGAGACTGGTTGGCGTTTATTAGTACTCAGCAGGTTTCCTGTCACCAGCCGGCAACAGGAACATAGACCCTCTGCAACAAAAGGACACCCTGGCCTTTTACATCTGATCACTTATTCTAACACTTAATTTCCTACGTGGGTATGGGGTCAGCCTCGCGTGCCTTACAAGTGCACTCGCCGCGAATTGTACAGGACTCCTACCTTGCTGTGACCACATCTCAGGTCCTTATAGCAGATACGCCACTGTACGTTCACATACTTTTCCTCCATACAATAATGTGGAGTAGCAACATTTCCTTTAATATGATATTCTCTTCTTTTCTTTTCAAATATATTTGCTTCAGGCATGTAAACAGTGTTTACCAAAATAATTTCGAATAATTTCTGCGTCAGGTGGTCGATTGGCCAGTATGCTTTAATCATGCCCAATACAAAAAGATGTTTCGGTTAGGATTACATTTTTCCTACCGCTCCCCTTTTCAGTCATACTCTTTTTACTCAAGCGAATCTGAATATACCTCCCTGCCTCTTTTCTAAGCTCGCGTCCCCCTAACGTTACACAAACATAAGCAGGAACGCCAGTCTGTCTGGTCGAGTGTCCGTAGATATTAGTATTTCTGCAATAACTTCTCTAATTCTGGGACTATCATATTATTTAAAGTACATTCTTGTTCAGCGAACTCTACGTCATACTACCATATAATATTTATGGAGAACTTCATAATGGTTTAAAATTGTCCAATTCCTGTCATAGTCCATCGTCAAATAAAATTTTGCACAAGTCCGCCATCTTTCCTCGCCTTCATCTCGCTAGCATGTATTTTTCAAATAACTAACTTGTTTTAGTTACGTCAGAAATGCTACGAGGATGAAAATAAAACTGTATGCGTGGTTTTGCCTTGGCTGGCTTTTCCACAGTGTGTGTATGCGTTGCAGACTGTGTCAGCGAAGCGGGGTGTAGACGGGGCGGGTTAAGAATTTGCGTTAATAATTAGTATTGTATCGTGTAATACTACCAAACAATGTAAGGATTACTACTAATTTTTGCGTTAAAGTTGACAGAAAACGTTAATTCAGATAGTTATTTTGCGGCACGCTTCCGCCAATCGTTAATTATAAGGCTAGACTACAAAGTGTATGCAGCAGATCGGGCTAATGTTAAATATTAGTAGTGTTTCTCGAAAACGAAACTAAAAGCGTGTCAGACTTTTACCGTGAAATCGTTCTATAGGCTTAGCACTGTGCAAAAAGCAGCGCTGCTGGCGTCGAAGATGTCAACCGTCAGACACATGCGGGCCAATGTATTTATTATCGTTTTATGCCTAAATCTTACTGAATTGAGCGTTTATTCTCGCAGATTTTGCTACACACCTCCCATCCTAAAACATGCATTCATTTGCAGGTTATAATATGCGAGATAACTTAGCTCCATGAAGTCTTACTCGTTTTTCTGATCTTCATCATAAGGATGTCTGCTCAAAAAGTCTGCGCCATTGTTCAAAGGGCCGGGAATGTATTCTATCAGAAATGAGTATGGTTGCAATAATAGAGACCATCTCAATAATCTGGAATTTTCATGCTTGGTCTGTGACAAGAACACGAGGGGTGAATGATCCGTTTGAACCACAGATGTCCTGCCATATAAATAAATCTGGAATTTCTTTATAGACCATATTAAAGCGAGACATTCTTTTTCACTTGTAGAGTAATTTTTTTCCGCCTTGTTCAACTTGCGGCTAGCATAAGCGACTGGGTTCAATTCCCCATCTTGTGAGGAGGACCTTTGCAATAATGTAGCGCCCAGGCCCACATTGCTTGCGTCACTTCTCACAATAAATTCTTTAGTCAAGTCAGGCAATTGCAACACTGGCCTGCTTGTAAGCTTCTCTTTTAACTCCTGGTAAGCCAATTCACACTGTGCTACCAAATTATAGTATCAGGTTGACCTTTGCGAGTTAAATCCGTCAAAGGAGCACATACAGAGTTAAAATGTTTGATATACTTTTGGTAGAAAGCACACAAAGACACGAAAGATCGCACATCTTTTTTTTTGTTTGTGGTCTAGGTGCTCTTTTTAATTTTTCCAGATTCTTGGGATCAGGGGTCATGCTACCCTGATGTACTGTATGTCCCAAGAATTCCAACTCTTTACAACCAATACAGCATTTTGTTGGTCTAGCAGTCAAGTTAGCCTCGCTGAGTCTATCAAACAGCATATTCAAAGAGGTAACGTGTTCCTCAAATGTTTCCGTAGCAATGAGGATATCATCCATAAAATTCGAAATAATTGGATTTTTCAGGGGATCCAGCAATTTTCGCATCATCCTAGAAAACACGCTCGGGGCATTTTTCAAACCAAATGGTAACATGTTGAACTCATAATGACCTTCCGAGGTGCTAAAGGCTAAATAAGGTCGAACCTCAGGCTTTACTGGAATTTGGTAATAGCCTTTGCTAAGATCCACCTTAGAAAAATATTTTGCCTTGTTCAGCCTGGCAAAAAGTTGAGTAGTATCAGGTAATGGATCCACCTGACCTTCTGTGACAGCATTCAGTTTCCTGTAATCTATGCACAGTCTATGTTCTCCTGATGGTTTTCGCAACAAAACCACACAGGAACTGTAAGGAGACTCACTGTGAGAAATAATCCCTTCTTTTAACAAATAATCAATCTCCTCTTTCAAAGCTTTTTCCTTAGCGAACGGAATAGAATAGGGCCTCATACAGATGGGTGCTGGGTCTAGTAGTTTCATATCATATGATAACAAATTTGTGTGCCCCGGTTTATCCGTTAACACATCTGTATGTTTCTCAAGGACCTGTTGAACCTTCTCCTTCTGTCCTTTTGTCAGGTGATTACTGATTTTCACCTGTGCAAACGTTTCACTGGTTTTCAGTGGATATTCAACCGAGGTGAGAGGTTCATTCTTCATCTCGGTTGCGATAGACAATGCAATTAAATGTGTTCCCTCCTGGATTTGTCTGTCCAGATATTTCTTCAAAAGGTTTACATGACTTCTCCCCTACAACAAGTTCCCTATCCTTCGCCTTCTTATTATAATAAGCAGCATGTTTTTTCCTGGCTTGTCTCAAATTTTCATTTGCCAGTTTCCAACTAGTTTTTAAACGAGTGGTCAGTTCGTTCACATATTGGTATGATGAGGTAACAGTCTCCTCTGCCTTCTCATCTGTCCAGGTCCTTAACAGAGCTTCCAACGGACCTTTTATAGGCCTCCCAAATAGGAGTGTTGCGGGTGCCATTCCAGTTAAATTATGTGGTACTTCCCGGTAGGCAAACAATGCGGCGGGCAAGTAGTGGTCCCACGTATCAGGTTTCTCATGTGCCAGCTTTCTCAGGATAGAAATGAGAGTCCCATTGAACCTCTCTACCTGGCCGTTCCCTTGGGGGTGATACGGACTACAATGAAAGTGCTTGGCTTGAAACAACCTGAAAACCTCTTCAGTTAGCTTCCCCTTGAACTGAGAGCCATTATCAGTCAAGATTTGATGCGGGAATCCTAACCTTGTGAATATCGTAAGTAATGCCTCTGCCACATGTTTTGAATCGATTGATGACAGGGCTACCGCCTCTCCCCACATAGAACAAGTGTCTACCAGAGTAAGGATGTAACTGTTCCTCCTCTTGGTCCGAGTGAGAGGTCCCACAATATCCACTGCAACTCTCTCAAAAGGGGTTCCCAATATGGGCATTTCCCCAAGAGTTGCTGGAGCAGTCCAATGCTTTGGAGCTACTCTCTGGCATTCGGGACAGGATTTCACATATTTCTTAATGTCTTCCGTTATCCCTGGCCAGAAATAATGACAAGCTATACGCTGTCCTGTTGCGCTAATCCCCATGTGACCACTAAAAGGGATAGTATGACCTAACTCCATTACTTTCTCCCTATATGAACTAGGAAGGACCAGCTGTCCGTATGTCGCATAATGCGATTGGGATTCGATATCTAGGTAATCAAAACAAAGTAAACACTGGCGAAACATGTGTAATGCTAATAGCTCGACCAATGAAACGAGAGTTGCTACACGGAGATCGTCTAGGCATAACAATCGGGTAGGGAGGAAATCTGTGTTCGGACCACGCAGTAAAATATTCATTAAAAATCAACGGACTGACCGATGGCAATTCTACTTCACTGAGTCATAGAGGGAGAGTAGACCCAGGTGTGGTTATAACCAGGAAGATAATGTCTTTTATAATTCTGGGGATATGATCACGTAAGTGGGTCAAACAGTTCGGAAAATGATGAAAAGTGCGGTTTAAAAATTCATAGAAAAAGGAAGGACAGACGGATCTCGGAAAGATTGATATGGAAGGAAAGCACATGTTGTCCAATTAAAACGAGATATCTCAAGAGGCAATAGCTTTTGTAAGTAATGAGAACGACTAAAGTATCTGTTTAGAAACTAATTTAGATCACCTACCCGAAGTGAAATACGAGACATATTTTCGACCGAAGTTGCTTGAAGGAATAGCCAATCAGCGCAAAGTCACGGATTCACGCAAGATGGCCGACCAAGCGCATAAATACGCAGGTAGTTGGAAGTGAAGAGACACACACGAACTGAAAGAACGCAGAGGACAAAAGGAGAGAGCTAGGCACGTATTCCTTCACCATTGAGTATTTGTGCTGGTCTGCCTTTGCCAGAAGTAGTCCTGTTAGTATTTCCGAAAAAGACCAGAGGGTTTCCGTCGTACATATAGACATAAGCCAGAAGTGAGAACCCAAGTGTTATCCTGCATAGCGACACGGAGCACTACAGCTGGTCTACCTGGTTGTGCTGGTATCCCTACTACATGGGAAGATCAGCCGAGTCTATACAGTCGTGTGGAGCTCACCAACATTGTCACCCATCATTTAAGGAGCACTCAGTTAAGTGCAGAAACAGATGAACATTCGATCAATGTATATGTGAAGAGTCGAGTCATATGAAGAAAAAGACTGGTTAACGTTTTTGTCAGAAAAGCAGAGACACTGCAATTCAGTTAAAGTAAACTAATATCACTGTGATTTCTCTGGATATTGTGTAAATATAAAATTCCTATTCATATAGCATTCCTATCTATTTCAAGAACAGAAGATAAGAGAATCATTATAAATAAATTGATTTTAATTGTAACTTGAATTTTGTTAATTTCATAAAGTTACTATTGAGTTCAATTTGAATTTCATTGTTATTTAAAGCATAAGATAGTTATTACGAGAAGACACTCTAGGCTCTTGATCTTCTTATTACCACCGGACCAGGGGTCTTTACTGTCTGACTATCCTTTGTGTTAGTATCATACACCAGTGCTCATTTCTCAGACTGGGGTATATCGGGTAGTTCATTATTCTTTATTGAACTATCATCAACTGTCATCAAGACAACAACCACTATAATACCATCTCGTTACACCGTGACCAGCTGAACCAGTGCCGGCCTTCCTGTATAGCAATTTATTCTTCATATAGAATTCTCCTTTATTAGGAGGAGTATGGCTCTTTGGGAGTTTCTTGTAACACGGCTTCAATGACTTATCTTCAGCCTGTGCCTTTCTCATCTCCTCTGGATGAGTATTTATGGGTTCATCTTCTTCGTTTTTGGATTGTGATCGTGTCTGGACAGTTGCCATGATCACAGGTCTCTTGTGATTCCCCAAGAATACATATCTACACCCCAATATCAGAGGGTAGATTGGGTCATTTAACACTGCTGCCTTGATTACTCCTTCCACATATCGCGTCTTCACATTAATCCTGGCGATGGGAAGTGTCATGGTCGCTACGTCCTTGGTTGCAGCTTGGATCTCCACTGTTTCTGCGGTGTATTGATCTGCCTGCACCAGGTGAGAACTCACAACTGAATCATAATCTAATCCCGTATCATACAATCACCTTATGGTGACTCCATTGCATGTTACATCTTCACACACTGGGGGGGGGGGGCGGGGGGGGGGGGGGGGGGGGGGGGGGGGGGTAAGGTTCCTGCTGTTCAATAGAGTTGACCTTTACTCCCTTCCTCCCCGTTTTCATGGCAGCGAAACTTGAAGTTTTTCTTCTACAATTTTCAGTGTTATGGTTGTCCATCCGACAATTTTTACAATACCTCTTTCCTTGGTTAAAAGGTTTTCTGTCATCATTCCTTCTATCATTGAATTGTGAGGGTCTATTCTTAAACTCATTTCGAGGCCTATCAAAGTTCTGCTTATTTCTATTATCGAATTTATTATGGTTTTGGGGGGCCTTACTCTGATCTATTTGTTTCTTCTTTGTGCCAGCTACCTCTGCCTGGGCTGCCTGATACCTCTCAGCGACATTTATTATCTCACCCAGCCTCTCCGCACCCTGTTCCATGAGAAACTTTCTCATGTCTGGAGCCATGGACTCTCTCATCTGCTCAATGAGTATCATCTCTTTGAGATCTTGGGTTTTCCCCAAAGTAGCCCATTTCTCCATAAACGTTTCCAACCGGGCGGAGAACTGGTGATAGGTCTCACCCGACAGTAGCCTGGCATTCCTAAATTTCTTTCTATAAAACTCTCCGTCCTTTTTGTATCTTAACAGAAGAGCGTGCTTCAACATGTCATAGTTGTCTTGGTCATCCCTGCTCATTTTGGAAAACACTTCATAAGCTGTTCACCGAAGTCCCTGAGACAACTTTACCCCCCATCTTTCTCTTTCTAACCCATAAGTAGTGGCTAAAAGTTCAAACCTGCTTAAATACCCTTCGATGTCATCGTCTTTCTCAACAAAATGGTCTACCTGAAAACCCATAGCTGAGGTTGAGGCTCCCTGACTAGCAGTGGGATCTGAGGCAAAGGGGCTGGCACCATTTTCAGGAGCATGGCCTTGAAATTCTAACTCCCTTATTCGTAGCTCATGCACCCTCTGTAATCTTTTCTCCTCCTTTGCTGCTTCCCTTTTGGCAGTCAATCTTTTTTCTTCTGCCTCCCTTTCGGCAGTCAATCTTTTGTCTTCTGCTTCCCTTTGCAGTCGTTTTTCTTCTGCCTCCCTTTCGGCAGTCAATCTTTTTTCTTCTGCTTCCCTTTGCAGTCGTTTCTCCTCTAATTGGAGCCTCTTTATCTCAGCCTCTCTATCAGCCTCTAATGCCCTAGCCTCCTTGTTAGCCTCAATCTGCAGCCTCTTAATTTCTTTTTCAGCCTCCAACTTTCTTTCTGCTTCTTTCTCTAATCTTTTATCTTCCCGGGCAATAAATGTATCCACCTCTGAAGTCACATATTGAACCAACTCTGGTCCATCCATGCCCATCTCTTTAGCAGTCTGTACAGCCGCAGAGCGAAACTTGGCCAGATCTGCCATTCTGATAAATATAAAATGTTCTGACTAATTCTTTAACTAATTATAAATTTATTTAATTAAATCTGGGCTCTGACACTTTCTTCACTTCCCAAATCTTGGGTAATATTATATGGGGATTCTCTGGGAAAATTAGACTGTTGTTACTGCTAAACCCCAGACCCCGATGTATGTAGTACTAAGAGAAATTCAGATGCCCGGACAAGCCTACCAATTTATGTAGCAAAGTTGATTTTGCTGGGGAGGTTATGATGGTATCCTAAAAGAATTAAAAGGTGTCTGCTTTAACCGTGTGAGGTCAAGCACATGTAGGCCTCTGACTCTATAAATGATGATGATGAATTATGTGCAGAGAACCTACCGCTACCTCCCTAGGTCTCACACGGTCACTATTATGGCTCTAGTGTATGGTGTATGGTGTACTTAGTGTCTAGGGGAGAAATGAAATGATGGTACACAACATTCAAACACTTTAAGTTTCTATAAAGAAGATAATAAAAGTAGCAGTTAAGTTTTTCTTTGAACCAATCTTCTTTACAATTTATTTTGCCTGTCCATTCATAGCTTGTGGACAGATCTTTGAAAATAAGGACAAGATAGTTTACAGAAAAGAACAATTAAAATTTTGGGACAATTTGCCCAATAACTAAAAAGTTATTATGTATTTATATATGTCTTTCCTGTAGGAAATATTAAAAGAATTCACTTTATTCATATAAAGGGAGAGTCACTGTATATGAGGGCTGTAGTTCATCCTACCCCCATAAACGTCCTGTGTATTATTTTGAAACACAAGAAAATGTCAGAGATGCCCCAGATGTCTAACACATCACCTGGGAGTCCTTGTTGTAAGATATTTCTATGTGTAGTTGCAGAAAGTTTCAATTTCACCACTCGCCAAAGCTTCTACTGTTATCTTCGACAGCATATAAAACTGGTTGGAGACTGGTTGGCGTTTATTAGTACTCAGCAGATTTCCTGTCACCAGTCGGCAACAGGAACATAGACCCTCTGCAACAAAAGGACACCCTGACCTTTTACATCTGATCACTTATTCTAACACTTAATTTCCTACGTGGGTATGGAGTCAGCCTCGCGTGCCTTACAAGTGCACTCGCCCCGAATTGTACAGGACTCCCACCTTGCTGTAACCACACCTCAGGTCCTTATAGTAGATACGCCACTGTACGTTTACATACTTTTCATCAATACAATAATGTGGCGTAACCACATTTCCTTTGATATGATATTCTCTTCTTTTCTTTTCAATTATTTTTGCTTCAGGCATGTAAACAGTGTTCATTGAACACAGAGGCTTACTAATCTATTCTAATACAATAATATGACAACATAATAACAACATACATCAGTTAGATACCGTTTACTGTGAGGACACAACAATGTCTGCTCCCGGCATGTCCTTCACTTTTTTCCCAATAGCAGTATCTAACTTTGTAGTTGGACCAAACATCTTAATTTCATAAAATATCCTTACCACAATCAAGAAATATATAAACAAATGACGCTGACTTTTTGAAGAAATGGCCTCAGCTTCCTCCGAACTGCACAGACTGTGAATTTATTCTTTATTTAAGTTTAGAATTAACACAGCTGTTTCTCGGCGTATTTGAATAAAATTTTTAGTTCAATTGGCAATGAATAGTCAAAGCCTTTTGCTAATATTTACTAGCACTGGCCAATCGAAACGTTCGGCTACTTGAATTCAAAAGCAGTTTGAATGAAAAACCAAAATAATTTCGAATAATTTCTGCGTCTGGTGGTCGATTGGCCAGTCTGCTTTAGTCATGCCCAATACAAAAAGATATTACGTTTAGGATTACATTTTTCCTACCGCTCCCCTTTTCAGTCATACTCTTTTTACCCAAGCGAATCTGAATGTACCTCCCTGCCTCTTTTCCAAGCACGCGTCCCCCTAACGTTAAAAAAACATAAGCTGGAACGCCAGTCTGTCTGGTCGAGTGTCCTTAGATATTAGTATTTCTTCAATAACTTATCTAATTCTGGGACTATCATATTATTTAAAGTACATTCTTACTCAGCTAACTCTACGTCATACTATCATATAATTTTTATGGGGAACTTCATAATGGTTTAAAATGTTCCAATTCCTGTCATAGTCCATCGTCAAATAAAATTTTGCACAAGTCCGCCATCTTTCCTCTCCCTCATCTCGCTAACATGTATTTTTCAAATAACTAACTTGTTTTAGTTACGTCAGAAATGCTACCACTAGGAGGAAATAAAATTGTCTGCGTGGTTATGCCTGGGCTGGCCTTTCCGCAGAGTGTGTATATGCGTTGCAGACTGTGTCAGCGAAGCGGGGTGTAGACGGGGCGGGTTAAGAATTTGCGTTACTAATTAGTATTTTATCGTGTAATACTACCAAACAATGTAAGGATTACTAATAAACTTTTTCGTTACAGTTGACAGAAAGCGTTACTTCAGATAGTTATTTTGCGGCACGCTTCCGCCAATAGTTAATTATAAGGCTAGACTACAAAGGATATGCAGTAGATTGGGCAAAAGTTAAATATTAGTAGTGTTTCTCGAAAACGAAACTAAAAGCGTGTCAGACTATTACCGTGAAATCGTTCTATAGGCTTAGCACTGTGCAAAAAGCAGCGCTGCTGGCGTCGAAGATGCCATCCGTCAGACACATGCGGGCTAATGTATTTATTATCGATTTATGCCTAAATCTTACTGAATTGAGCGTTTATTCTCGCAGATTTTGCTACAGTTCCTGTATGGTACTTCTTTCACGGTACAAACCGACCATGCTCCATTACCTTTCCTTGGTGCCAATAAGGAATTCAACGCAAGGATTATGCGCTGGGCATTATTATTGAGCGTTTATTCCTTCAAAGTGGAATATATTCCAGGAAAACAGAATGTCGGAGCTGACTTCTTGAGTAGAAACTGGTCTACAGAGGAAGAAGAGCAAAACGAAGATACCACTCATCCTAAAGTCACCAATCAGGTCACCTCCATTGTCAAGAAGGAAACATGAAAAAATGGTTTCATGTCTAACAGTGGGGACGATTGTGACGTACGTCTAGTTTGACAAGTGAATTTTCCCTGATTTGATGGATGATTAAAGGGACTTTAGCTTTTCATAACATTAGAACCCCTGAACATCAGTATTGTTGTAACTTTTCATCAACGAAGAGTAGTGGCTATGATCAAAGCATTCAAAGACGATCCCCAGAACAGAGACGCAGAAATTTAGCATCTCCGTGCGAACACTGAACCGTTCGCAAGATGGACACGAGCGGTCAGAAGAAAGCTTCTTGCAGACTTCGCACCTCTGTGGCCACCGGCAGGCTTGCCCGAAAGACTATGGAACGGGAGAGACGGAGCGCTCAGCGTAGCGGATACGATCTGAGGAATCAGGAAACTCACCGCGAATGAGGCTAGTCTCGCAGAAATTTCACATCCTCGCGCGAGCAGCCTGAGACGAACGAAGATCGGAAGCCAGTCGGGCCATCGCGGTTAGCATGGCGGCTAAATAACTTCGACTTTCCCTGGGATCTGAAGAGGCGCGAAATTTTTACACGAACCATTTAACTTACATTCCCGTTAGATATATACAGAATCTGAAAAGGGCAACTTTATCATTCGTTCTGACAGCATTCTTAGATTCACTAGCATATAGTTAAATTCCTGCTAGATTTCATCTAAATTGTTGGCTATTGGAGTGAATTCTTTTCTGTGCAGACGGTAATTTATACTTTAGCCTCGAGTGATCAGCGGACTAGTTATTTCATTTTTATTTCACTGGATTGTGGTGTAAATTTAAACTTATTAAATAAACCCATTTTCAAAGTTCCAGTGCAAACTAAATGTTACATCTATAGGTTAATTTCCTAATACAATAGCCGCGTAAATTAATTTTGCAACTGTTAAGGGAATTGTGACTTTAATACAGTTTAGTTCTGTATAGATAGATGTGCTTTTAAAATTATTAACCTCACGGAGAGTTTTTTCTTGATTTATTAATTAAAGACGCGAATGCAGAAAATAGTTTAACTGTAAATGTATCGTGCGTTAGATCTTAATATGATTTTATTGCATTTCATGTTTTATCTTCTATACAGAATTTATCTTTCGACCTTGCATCCCAGCAATTAATTAATTATACACTGAGCCCTGCCAACTCAGTCGAAAACTCCAGCAACTTATAAACATTTTAAAATTTAATCTTTGTGGCGATCCTGTGAGATTCAGCTACCTGAAATTTTTCAGAAACAAAGCACACCCAAAGACTGTTTTAAAATCCAACTTCTTACAGTTTTTAAAAAAAAAGTTAAACAGGAGATTAACAGTTGCCAGTCGCAATCATTTTACTTATTACTCAATTGATGAGAAAGAACATAGATTTACCTGACACTGTCTGTCAAGCATATTCATTGGATCTTACCAACCCCTGAAGAACTTACCTCAGTGTTTTGTAGTTGTGACATTACGGCAAAAGAAAGTTACCTCCACCAGCTGTGCCCATCTTAGAAACCACACCATACCTCACACTTAGCCAAGTGCCTGTGCCATTCATTAGGAACTTTTTATAAAAAAAAAAAAAACAACAACAGTAGCCTTTACGCTTCACCGTCTGGCGATTTTTTGAGACTATTAGCTACCAGCCCACCTCGATAAATCTGGGGCCTGGCACAGAAGAAATAAAAAGACAATTTCCATTGTTCTACGGTATTATCTGCTGTTGTAAAATTCCTAGGAAGTGCCAGAATTCACCATTTGGTAAGACTGTGTGTGTGCCTGTGTGCTGGCCAGCCAAGCGTGTTTTTGAATGAAAGGAGATTTAATTTTTGTTTTACGCTTATAATTAGTTCGACCTAGTATTAAGGTGTACTGTATTCATTGTACGGGATTTCTCCTAGCGGGATTGTTTAACTGTGTTCATTTCCCCCTCCCGTAAAATTTGTTGGATAAAGGAAAACCTTTGAGAACCCTAGCTTTTCCTCTATCCCCTTATCACTGTAACCCCTTGCCTCAGAGTAATAAATTTACCATTGGGTTAAATTGCCTATCTCTGATCATCATCATCACCCCCCCCCTCCTTGTCTTTGGGACTGGGTCTTTTCTGTTAGTAAATACAGGCGGGAAAAGGTGTATGGGGTACTTCTCCTCAAAACCCCCCTCCCCCTTGTCATATTTGTATTCTGTAACCTTTGATTTCTGACTGTAAATTGATAATTATTTGTGACTTGATTTTTTATGATAATAAAAGTATTAAAACTTTATTAGCATTGGTGTCGGCTGGCCCAAATCAAACATTCCTCATATATATATATATATATATATATATATATATATATATATATATATATATATATATATATATATATATATATATATATATATATATATATATATATATATATATATATATATATATATATATATATATATATATATATATATATATATATATATACACCTATATAATTAGCATATATTATACGCTTGCACAGATAAACTGGTACTATTAAAAATATCTGATTATCTCCATCAAAGAGAGGTACCCCGGTATGAGTAACGTTTCATGACGGGTTCACCATTGACAGAGACATCCTGCCGTACAGGAACATTGACAGAGACATCCTGCCGTACAGGAACATTGACAGAGACATCCTGCCGTACAGGAACATTAACAGAGACATCCTGCCGTACAGGAACATTGACAGAGACATCCTGCCGTACAGGAACATTGACGGAGACATCCTGCCGTACAGGAACATTGACAGAGACATCCTGCCGTACAGGAACATTGACAGAGACATCCTGCCGTACAGGAACATTGACAGAGACATCCTGCCGTACAGGAACATCGACAGAGACATCCTGCCGTACAGGAACATTGACAGAGACATCCTGCCATACAGGAACATTGACGGAGACATCCTGCCGTACAGGAACACTGACAGGGACATCCTGCCGTACTGGAACATTGACAGAGACATCCTGCCGTACATGAACATTGACAGAGACATCCTGCCGTACAGGAACATTGACAGAGACATCCTGCCATACAGGAACATTGACAGTGACATCCTGTCTTACAGGAACATTGACAGATACATCCTGCCGTAAGGAACATTGACAGAGACATCCTGCCGTACAGGAACATTGACAGAGACATCCTGCCGTACAGGAACATTGACAGAGACATCCTGTCTTACAGGAACATTGACAGAGACATCCTGCCGTACAGGAACATTGACAGAGACATCCTGCCGTACAAGAACATTGACAGAGACATCCTGTCGTACAGGAACATTGACAGAGATATCCTGCCGTACAGGAACATTGACAGAGACATCCTGCGGAACAGGAACATTGACAGAGACATCCTGTCGTACAGGAACATTGACAGAGACATCCTGTAGTACAGGAACAGTGACAGAGACATCCTGCCGTACAGGAATTATCATCTTTATCACGTCCTGTAATCTTGCAGCGGTGATTCATTTCTCAACTAGTTTTAACCAATGAGGTCGTTCCTCTTCTACCATGCGGTGTAGAAGTAGAGGTATGCTAGGGAGAGCGCCATACTGTCCTATCGGCTGGCTTCCTCCTGGCCTGGTTCCAATCTCGCCCTTGGTCATTCAGAGATTGTCTGATGTTGTCCTCTGTGACAAGATGGATTTGGGGCGACCTCTTCTTGATCTCTTTTTCACTCCGGCAGTACTCATTTTAATTGTTGTTCTGACTATTTACGTGCTTTTCAATGGTCGCACCTTTTTCTTTCTCTGCACTGTAGCAGATATTTTGTATTTTCCTTCTTAGACCCCTCTCAGGGATAAGTCGTCATGTCTGTTTGTTATCCATCACTCCCTGCTTTGCAAGGAGCGGCTGTGGTAATATTAGCAACAACCATGTTGGCTATTCGCAGGTGCAGCCGACATCAGACTACAGATTAGCATTACAAATCGCCAGCGTATTTGTTAATCGCTCATAAGGCCAGCGTGCGCAACAGATAAGTGATTACTTGTCTGTGCGACACATTCTGGACAGGATGCATTGAACATCTCTTCCTGTCCAACTTTCACGCACAAAATTAATTTCGATAAGTAATAGCATGTTACATCTTACACACATTGCTGCGACAATTCACAGATGTGTTTGTGAGTTTGTACACAAGGCATCGGGTGTTTGATTGCCATATATGGGAGACACGATCTTTGCATCACGCGCAAAATTATTCCATGTCGGAATATTTTGAAATTACCCCACCCAACAAGCATGTTTGAAATGTTTGTAGCCTTGAGTAGCTTCATAACAAACAGATGCCGGGGTTGGACAGGCAATATAACCGAACCTTTTCGCAGTCTTAATTCACTGTGAGAAATTGCTTGCCAAAGACCGTGCCAGAAGTTAGATTTCAGAATTTTCATTTATCAGACCGGACTTTGTGGAACAATCTCGAAGGACGTACAGAGCCCAGGAAAACCATTTTAATAAGGAAGGCTGAGGAAACTAAAACACACGGAGTCATTGAGTGAATTAGCTTATAAAAGTAACGAGCCCAAGAACACGTGTAAGAGTCCTAATCAAGTGCCTGAACTTCATTCATCTAAGCAAAAAGTTTGTGAGCCAGGATTGGCGTAAGTTGTCATTTTACATTCTATATTTTTCATTAATAACGTAAACTAATATGCATATAATGCCATGTAAATATTAAACTGTGAAAATCGCTAGTGGATGTCCAATTCATTTGAGGCTGGCAACCTCAGCGTATAGAATGATGATTTCATGAACCACCACTGCAAGGGATGGTGACTGCTTATCGCTAGTTTTTTGAAGAGAACTAAAAGCATTAGTAGTCCTGGTGCGGGTAAATTTTAAGAATGATTATTCTTTCAGGAACCGTCCTCCCGACGTCCTGTGGTAAGAGTGCATTAGACTTCAGGCTTGACACTCCTTAATACAATGGCCTGCTGAATACCTTCCAGGGTTGTCCTTGCATATCCCGTTTCAGGAATTAATATATATATTTTTATGTTTGGCCAGTCACACATAATCTCCCTGGCCCGCACCTCAGGTACTCAATAACAAGGCCTAACTTCTTGGCACAATTCACATCCATTTATTATACATTTTACTCCATTTGAGTATGATATGACATCGTAGCTTTTACTAGCACATGTCTCTACTGTCCTTGATTTTGCTACTCTCAGTTTTAATGGAACAGTCAACTTACGTGCCCAAGAATTTCCAATACACACTGCTAAGACTAAACTGACATTATACTGTTAGATGAAAGCATAAGGCAGTGATGGTAATCGATCTTGCAGGTGAAATATCAAAATGCCCAAAGGCAATTAACACATTTTAAAAGCAGGTCCTACTGGACACATTCCATGCGTACTGGTCAAACGACACAAGCAGACTCCTTGTTAGAGACGCTAGCTTGTCCCACATCGAAACTGCCGTCTGCCGATAATTCAAGGCAGAAGTCAAGACGTCACTTCCTGCAACCACGGGATACCGTGTGTAAACAATCATTATCAGGAAGTGATCGACATGATATGATATTTACTCATATCATTTACTCCCCCCCCCCCCCCCCCCCCCCCCCCCCCCCCCCCCCCCCCACCCCCCCCCCCCCCCCCCCCCCCCCCCGGATTAAAATAATGAAAAGGAACTTTTCATTATTTTCATAGTACAATCTTACACGGTCACTGGAGAAACCATATGACAATATCCAAATACTCAACTGTCAACATTAGGATAGCACCTAGAGGCGTGCTCCATAATCGACAATTTAACACACAAGGTGTGGTATTTAGTAATAACATACTAAACCCATTATCGTTAGCAGACGCTCTTTTGACACAAATGTGAGGTAGCTACATTAAATAGAAGGCAGTGAAGAAAAGTCAATATGTCAGTCATGGCACTCACACAGCATACCATGTCAACAAACGCCCTAAGTCGTGTCGGTATGTAAGTCTACCTACCTATCAAATGAAATGCATAATAGCAATCAAAGATAGAATAGAACATATGAGACAGACAAGTTAAAATATAAGTGGTGACTGTGACAATATGTCAAAATAATTATTAACATTTGTATGTATGCAATGTCATGTGGTGAATGACAATGTTAGTGAGATGTCATATGAAGATATATTACTTAATATCTATACATATGAAGGATATAAGTTATAATAAGTGGAAGCACCACTGTAATTCACTTGATATAATGATACATTAATGAACCAATGTAATGTCTCAAGTGATAATAAAACTGGTCATGTTAGACCAAACACAGTTCTTCCTGTAGGAGTATTTAAAAGAACCAAAGTTTCAGTGGGTCATTAGTTTGCACATTAGTGATATATTATGCCGGAAAGAAATAGTTCATTGAAGGAAAAATCCAATTTCCATCTATGTTGGTTGTCGATGTTTGTCTTCCATGCAATATCATATGCAGCACCGATACTATTGTTCATTCTGTACCTGAGAATTTCATACGTATGTGATGACGTGTCATTTGTTGGTTATGTCCCTTTTTGAACTTTGTAGTCAGTAATTTTAGTTACTTCCCTTTCTACACAATGTTTGAGATAGTCAATTAGTGCAAAAAGTTTTTTGAAAATGTAGGAAAGTATCTGAATTGCACCGACTTGGGTTGTTATACTGCCAAAAGTCATTGTACACTGTGCATGAAGTAACCAAGTATTGTTCTTGAGCAATTGCATTAGACATCATGTGACGAACGCTTGAATATATATCTTGATTTTGGATGGACAGAAATTCATCATCATCATGTTGCTTGGCATAGTGTCTCTAGTTTTTCAAACGGTTTAAGTGCATGATGAAGCAATGTGGCTGTAATATCTGAAGTATGCAATATGAGTTAAAAGAAGGTATGTTCCTTAGTTCATGATGCTACCTTTGCGAAATAATTCCTGACTTGTCCCAAAGGAAGTAGTGTTATTATTGAGCATCAAAGTTGGATTGAAGCAGCATTTGCGGATACAACTGGCGATATCGGATGCTTCATACATCTGGATAGAACATCAGCCATGACGTTCAACTTTCCTGCGATGGGTTTAATCTGGTAATTATAGGGTTGAAGGGCCAGTGAGGCACGAGCTGCTTTAGCATTCTTGAATCTCGCTGTTTTCAGGTAAGACAGTGCCCTCTGGTCTGTCTCGAGTGTGAAACTTGCACCAAGCAGGTAGCGTTGAAGTTTGGAGAAGCAGAACACAAGAGCCAGTAGCTCTCTCTCGATGACCGAGTAACGTTGCTCCGTCGGCGTTAGCTTCCTGCTAACATAAAGTGTTGGATGTAAACAGCCTTTCCATTCTTGCAAAAGCACACCTCCAATTGACGTGTTGGAAGCGTCTACTGTAAGAGTAAAATGTTTAGATGGATCAGGCAATCTCAATATAGGCAACTTGGAAAACAGACATTTTAATCTATTTAAAGCCACATTAACATCATGACTATAAATACACCTATTTGGTGACTCCTTCTTCACCAGTGATGACAATACAGACGTATACTCTGCAAAATTAGGGATAAACTTACGATAAAAGTTTAGGAGCCCTAGAATACTTCTAACCTGTTTTTTGGTCTTAGGCATATCAAGGTTTAGAATCCTAGAGATAGTAGTATCCTCTGTTTTCAAAAAACCTCCTCCTACTTTATAACCTAAAAATGAAATCTCCTGAAATCCAATTTTAGTCTTAGATGGACGTGCAGATAGATTATGACGACGTAGAGTGGTAAGTAAGGATTGAATACCCTTCAAATGTTCATCCCATGATTGATGAAACAGACAAATGTCGTCAATGTAAGTAATAAGGTCGTCTCTGTCAGAGAAGAGTCGTCTCATCATGCGAACGAAGGTCGCAGGTGCGTTAACTAAACCAAAAGACATATAGTTAAATTGAAAGAGTCCTAATGGAGTTGCGAAAGCAGTATAAGGCTTGGATCGTTCCGTTAATGGTACTTGAAAATAGCCTTTAGATAGATCAAATTTAGAAAAAAATGTAGCTGTAGCTAGTCTATCTAATAAAGATTCCAACACGGGCATTGGTTCCGCGTCTTGGATGGTGACCGAATTTAGACGTCTAAAATCTATGCATATACGTATAGATTTGTCTTTTTTCCTGATCAAAACCATAGGAAAACTATAAGGGGAATGAGATGGAGAAATGACATTTAATTTCACCATCTGTTCTAGTTCCTCTTTAACCTGACATTGTAAATGTATAGGAATAGGGTAAGTTTCAACTTAATGGGTTGAAAGTCTGTCAGAATGATATCATGTTCGATGATATCAGTGTGTCCTGGGACATCAGTAAGGACATCAGTAAAAGAACGTAAGATAGAAGTAACCTGTTCTTTCTGGGAAGGAGATAGAGTTGGTGATATATCAACATCTTTCCAACTTTCAGTAGACAAGTAGTGAAGACTAGGTAATACCAATAATGAGTCATTACCATCAGTCAAATCCGAATTTTCTTCTTGTATGACAGCCAAAGAAGAATGACGACAGACAGATTGATCAAGAGCCTCAAAGACTGGTCTCAGATATGGTGGACGTGTATGAAACTGCTGTAACATATTGATATGAAAAGTTTTCTCTTTTCCCTCTACTGAGACAATATAATCAACATCAGACAGTTTCTCCACAATCCTGTAAGGTCCTCTCCATGAGACTAATAATTTGTTATCTCTCCTGGGTAATAATACGTAAGCTTCATCACCAGGCCAAAGTTGGCGTAATTTACGGTTTTGGTTAATAAATAACCTCGCCCTAAGCTTTGCCTTTTCAGATGAACCTACTGCTATCTGGCATGCGTCTATTATTTTTTTCCTCAAATTGACCACATACTGATATGAGGTCTGAACCTCCCTGTTCATCTCAGCACCAATTAAAAGTTGTTTTAATATAGACATTGGGCCGCGTGGTCGGGCGCCAAAAACCAATTCAAATGGACTAAAGCCTGTATGTTCGTTTTTTATCTCTCGATAAGCAAATAATATAGCTGGCAGGACTCTGTCCCAATTTTGAGGATATTTAATTGTAACCTTATGTAGCATTTGTTTTAAGGATCTGTTGAGGACTTCTATTTTCCCATTAGACTGAGGATGGTATATTGAACTAAGGGATCTTTGAATCCCAAACATATCCATAACCTGTTTCATAGCGTCTGAAACTAACTGAGTTCCTCTATCAGATAGGATGTTTTCAGGAAAGCCTATTCTACTGAAAATCAAAAATAATGCATCAGCAATATCTACTGTGGTGATGGTTTTTAAAGGAATAGCTTCTGGCCAGCGTGTGCACATATCTATGCAGGTCAACACATATTGATGACCTCTGGCTGATGTCACCTTTAAAGGGCCAATAATGTCAATGGCCATCTTTGCGAAGGGACGCAAAGAAATATCAGATGCTTGAATGGGCGCATCATGTTTTGGTTTTCTGGTTGCTACACTTTGGCAGATGGTACATGTACGACAAAATAATTTGACGTCTTTCGTAATTCCGGGCCAAAAAAAAAATATGACAAAACTCTTTGTTTTGTTCTAGCAACACCTAAGTGTCCTGCACATTCAATGTCATGTGCATGTCGTAAAATGAATGGTCGAAAACAAGCTGGTACCATAATCTGTTTCTTTAAGGAATTAGCAAATTGATAGTTTCTTACTAAAATCCCATTTTTTGATAGTATACCAGTGTTTTGCACAGTCATCTATCATTACATCATTCAAATGAGCAATATGAAAATATTTTTTTAAGGAAATATCATCTTTCTGTCTTTGTATAAAGGTTTCCTTATCAATGAGCTCCATCTGAAATAAATTGTCATCATCATCCTTCTCAACATTCATTACCTTAATATCATCATTATTTTCCTGTTGATAATGACTTATATCATCATCATTATTTTCCTTTTCTACTTCATCTTCTGAAGTGATATCTTCAGTTATATCTTCAGGTAACACATCAATGACTGGTTTGTGATGATCATTGTCCATGCGAGACTGAGCTCTGGTAGTCACAGCATTTGAACATAATAAGTGTTGTCTTTCCCATATCTCAATATCTTCCTGTGTACATTCATGCAATTTAGGTATGTTTCCCAAAATAATTCCAGCAATTGGATTGTCCAAGAGGCATACCAGTGTTCGTCCTGTAAAATAAGGTGTGTCCAAAAATACCTCTGCTGTGGGGTAATATTCCACAGTTCCACCAAAAGTTATGCATTTCACTTGTTTTCCTGTATAATCCACCTTATCAACCAAGGCCTTGCGCACTCCAACGGTGGTTGCCCCCGTGTCTCTGAGTAAAGATGCTAACTTATTATTGACAAAACCTCTGTTCAAGATCAATGAACCAGTACTTTCAAAAGATGACATGACTGGGAGAGGGTGTCCGCATAATAATCTTGGCACTCCTTGAGGCTGAAATAAAGAATTGCAATTAGTGCAGTTATCACTATTTGCTAAATCTACACTGCATGAATTTGCATGTGCTACAATATCATTATGGTTCTGATTATTATCATGAACAATGGCATTGGTACTTTCAGTGTTTCTTGATTGTCTGGAAGTATTGTTATGATAAGATCTTTTATTTGCATTTTGATCATTTCCTCTATAAAATGATTTCTGACCTCTATTTGCTTTTGAGTTATAATCTCCTTTATTTTGCCAGTTATTGGACTTAAATGAGGTTTGTGGATAAAAGTTATCCTCCTGATATGAATTCCAATGTCTTTGAGGTTGGTATTTGTTAAAATTGTATCTACCTCTATTTTGACTGTAATTATGTGATGGTTTAAATCTTTGATTTCTATCTATGCTGTTAGATCTATACCTAGGTGCATTGTCCTGGAATGATCTGGCCGATGCAGCTGGTAATGAGTCTCTTACATTGTTTTTGCTCAGTACTCTATTAGGATGAGCAACTTGATATTGACGCCCTAAGGTTTGTAATTTAGTCAGGTTCTCTGGTTTTCTTTCCTGCAGAAACGCAAGAAAATCCGAACTAATAGATGACAAAACCTTGTCTCTTAGAATCAAATCTGACAAACCCTCAAAAGTTTTTTCAGTTTTGGATAGTTCAATCCATCTAGAAAAATTCAGTTTAACAGCTGAAATAAATTCAGTGAAATCTTTTCCAGAATCAGGGTACAAAGATCGAAATTTCTGACGATAGCCCTCATCATCCAATTGATACCTCTGCAATAAAATGACCTTAACAGCTTCATAATCCTTTCTAGTCTGGTCATCCAAAGTGGAGACTACAGTTAATTGTTCACCAACCAATAAGTTCATAAGTCTACATGTCCATGTAGATTTGTCAATCTTATATTCTTCACAATAAGTTTCGAACCTATTTAGGAAGCATGAAATGTCATCTATGGATGCGTTAAATTTTGGCAAATTAATCCTTATGGCAGTAGTATGATCTTTATTTTTATCTTCACCTACCCCAGGATGCAACAGTGGTTGTTGTAATTTTAATTTTTCCAGTTCAATCTCAGCTAATCTTATAGCTTGAGCATGTTGAGATCTGATCTCTTCTTGAGCCCTTTCCTCTTGAGATCTGGCATAAGCTAATTTTTCTCTTTCAAGAGCCAACTCTTCTGATCTCCTTTTTTCCTCCAATTCTTTTTCTTTTTCTTCTTTATGGAGCTCTTCTTGTCTCCTTTTTTCAGCCAATTCAATTTCTTTTTCTTGTTTGTGAAGTTCCTCTTGTCTCTTTTTTTCTGCCAATTCCTCTTTGCGAAGTTCTTCTTGTCTGTTTACTTCTTTATCAATATAAGCTTGCAAAGCTGGACCTTCCAAATTAAGTTCCTTTCCAATCTTCAATAAATCCTTTAATGAAGTCATGGTTGCTTATTTTTGTGTTTATCAATAATACACAATATTTTAACTTTTATGTATATGAATATGTCAGCTATATTCAATATTCACTCCACCAATCTCAGATCAATTTATAATTGCAATAGTAGATGTATCCAGCTAAACAATATGGAGTAATGAAAAAAAATAGAACCACAACAAGTGAGAACAGCAAGACAGGGTTAGAGCAACTAAAGGAAATACAAATGGGAAAACAAAGGAATAACTATAAAATATATATGAATTAATTTAAACTAATGCTCTATTACACATAGACAAGACAAGACGCATATCACAACAATTATGACATCTATGAAATAAATGATAGTAAGATGAGGCTAGACAATATTACAAACAATAATGCAACGAACTAAATAAAATATAACAATGACAGTACTTACGAGAACAAACAATAGATAAACATGACTACACAGCTAACAAAAATGGATCTGTTAAATTCAATAGAGGCAAACTTTTATACAACCAGCAGAGTATGCTGGGTCCTCTATCTGAATCACACAGATACTGCCTTATAGAACGCTTGATTTGCTCATTCGACCTAGCTTTCGCGGTATTGAATGATCACAAACCAAGTCCCTTCCAACCAGCCCGCTAGTTACAAAATCAAAAACACGTAATGAAAACACATATATGGCGAAGTCAGATATCAGGCAAACAGATTATATTCACAGCCAAGCTGTATGTAACAGTAAATAGACTTATCTGTTGCCAAGAAAACACTCCTTCTTGAGACTTCGACAAGCAAAGGAGGTAGCGATGATTGAAGCCTAGTATCTGGTTAGGCTTAAAATGGCTTCATGCTGACATCGAAGGACATCGATATGGTCCATGATTTTTGATAAAATATTTGCTTCTTGAATGAAGATAGTCAGTTCCTATGACTTCTGTGTAATAATAGGTCACTTTAATAACTTAGTGACAACTTGAGGCACATTTATAATGATGGAAATCCCTTCCATTTATTAAAACAGTCTGGCAGACGATGCGTGCCGCCATTTTGAAAAAATAGTCCCCGATTCGTTAGGCGCTGTTAGGCATCCAATGGCTTTGGCCCCCAGAAACTGGTGCGGGTAAATTTTAAGAATGATTATTCTTTCAGGAACCGTCCTCCCGACGTCCTGTGGTAAGAGTGCATTAGACTTCAGGCTTGACACTCCTTAATACAATGGCCTGCTGAATACCTTCCAGGGTTGTCCTTGCATATTCCGTTTCAGGAATTAATATATATATTTTTATGTTTGGCCAGTCACACATAATCTCCCTGGCCCGCACCTCAGGTACTCAATAACAAGGCCCAACTTCTTGGCACAATTCACATCCATTTATTATACATTTTACTCCATTTGAGTATGATATGACATCGTAGCTTTTACTAGCACATGTCTCTACTGTCCTTGATTTTGCTACTCTCAGTTTTAATGGAACAGTCAACTTACGTGCCCAAGAATTTCCAATACACACTGCTAAGACTAAACTGACATTATACTGTTAGATGAAAGCATAAGGCAGTGATGGTAATCGATCTTGCAGGTGAAATATCAAAATGCCCAAAGGCAATTAACACATTTTAAAAGCAGGTCCTACTGGACACATTCCATGCGTACTGGTCAAACGACACAAGCAGACTCCTTGTTAGAGACGCTAGTTTGTCCCACATCGAAACTGCCGTCTGCCGATAATTCAAGGCAGAAGTCAAGACGTCACTTCCTGCAACCACGGGATACCGTGTGTAAACAATCATTATCAGGAAGTGATCGACATGATATGATATTTACTGATATCAAGTCCCAAGTTCCATATGAAGCGGGGAGGGAAGGATGAAAAAAATGATATACATTCTAAGTTAAATATTTACATTTTCAAACCAGTGTAAATGTCTATGTAAACATTTTCACTTCAAAATTAATGAAAGTTTCAAACTTTTCAACAAGTGTAGATATAAATGAAAACATATTCAATTTATATTGGGAACTTTTTTCAATCAGTGGAGATGTAAATGTAAACATATTCTATCTGTACTATTAACCTTTTCATTTAAATGTAAATTAAAGATAAACTATTCAATTTAAATGTAAAGAAAGTTTTCTCTCGATGGAGTAAGTTTGAGTCTCATCGAGGGTAAAGTCTGAGTAGATGGGATGGTGGAATAAGAGAAAGGGGACACATAAGCTCGTATGTGTCGGGAAACGCAATACTCTGGAGAGCGTTTCGTTTCTATTATTTTACCATAGTTGTTGGTGGTGGTACCAGTTGAGGGTACTATCTCTGGAACAAAAAGGGAACAGTGGCCTGAGCTTTAAGACGAGGGACCAAATTTGTAGACACTCCCTGACACTTCTGGGAACGTGCTATGCCTGACATCCTTGAACAGCGACTAGCGTTTTCAATGATCAATCTACCAAGAACCAACCCATCAGCGGTAGCAGAACCTACCAGTGGCAGATAAGTGAAACCTATAAGCCGCCACGTGAACTCCTTTAAAAACTAACTTCCCATCACACCAGTGATGATCCACTATTTTTTATAAATCATTATTCATTCTTTTAAACCCTTGTTAAAACTAAATGATTATTAAATATGTTATTTGTAATTATACAAATTTAACTTCAATTTAATCATTTTAAATGTATTGCATGTTTGTCTCAGTCAGTTTACTAAATACACACATAAACAGAGCTATACCAAAATAATAAGAATTCCACTGAGTAAATCAGGGTGGGGGCTTAACGAGCTAAAATAAAAAAATTGCTTAATCCTTCACAAAAGTTTTCGGCAGATCATAGAGTTAACGTGCTCAGCGAATGCAGCTTTGTTCTTGGTTTTCTGAATATCTTGTGAAAACTCCCTTGAGATAGAACTGACCTTCTCCTGCACTAAGGCGCGACACCAAAATATGCATTTGTTTTGGGTTAGCGTCTCTCTCTCTGACTGACATTTGTTGACCTTTGGGTTAACTCCGGTGAACGTGACCTTCAGTTTCAGTTTTGCCACAATTAAATTGTGCGAAATAATTACTGGATGTTTTTTTTCGGTACGTTAAGTTAGCTTTGTGATTTATTATATTAAGCTATATATTATCTGAAAGCAATGCTCCAGACGGAGCATGCGGCCATGTTGTATTCTTCACTAATTCCCTATTATATGTTAAATTTTCTTTATAACTCAAATGCATTTATGCATCTGAGTGTTGCACGGTTATACATCTTCTTCAGATACCTCAATTCCGAGGTTCTGTTAGTGGCTTTTGTGAGATGTAGTCATTTCCTATGACATCATCCATATCTCAAGAATGGAACAGAAGGGGAGCAGTACACAGCCATCTTCGTCTTCTTGCTAACTTTATATTTCCTGAGAAATCCTCGACGTATGGCCTGAAGAGATCACGTGGTCATTTCAGATTGAGAACCGGCCATCTCAGGCTCAGATACCCTGCTCAGTAAAATAATATTCGGACAGACATGCACACAAGTGGGACAGACATGCACACAAGTGGGACAGATATAAACATACAATAGAACATGTCTTCGCAGAAAAGCACATTGCCAGCACAACCTGCATCAATCTCGACAACATATATGTGGCAATGACAGAAACCTGAGACAGACCGCCGGTTTTGTTGTGGTTATACTAAATTCAAGACAAGAGTAAAATCTGAATCAAAGAAATCAAAACATCAAAAGTCAAATTCCTACTTTCACGATTAAATTAACATGGCGCCGTCTCAGGTCGCGGGTCCTTTAATATGACTTGTGTTATTTTCCATCTCTAGAGTGGATCATGTTTTGTATATGATAAATAAGGTACTTTCATCGTCAGAATTATCATCATAATCGTCATCATTTGTCTTTGCCTTCCTTACAGAGCGTGGAGACTCCACTATATCTGGTCCCTGCAAGAAGCCTTGACCAAACATTCACAACTTCTTGTAGTTGTGATTTCTGTGGCAATCTGTTTTACATGACGAGATTGCCAGACCCATGCCCAACCTCATATTAGCTGCCTTCTACGACATGTCTGACGGTGTGGTTGTTCTGTTCTTTCTTATTCTCTTCATATACCCCCCCCCCCCCCCTTTCCTTTCCCCTCGCAGAGAACTACACGTGACAAGGTAAATAATTAGTCTTAAAAAGCTGACCGAAATGAAGAAAATTTGACAGTTTTAGGTTAAGGTACAATGGAGGAACACATCTTTCCGGAAAAGCCCTAATTATCCACAAATGAGTACCTCAGAAATACATGTCAGCTGAACAGGGCTGAAATTAACGCCCTGGAGACACGTCAAGTGAATCATCGTGGCCGGAATGAAGTCAATGGCTCGCGCGGGTGAGGGTTGATAAGTCAAAGGGTCATTTCATTTCTGCCCGGCACATTTCCTAATTAAATCTTCCAACACTTCCCCCAGAGCCTATGTTTGTCGGCCGGACCAATAACTCGGTTCTTCCTGGGAAACATGATGGCCGGCTAGGAAGACCCTTGAGGACAGGAGTGAGGCGTTAGAGACACCGAATAGTGTTGCGATTCGATTATGAGCTATCCGTGGATGGAAATGATTTCCTTCACTTTAGTGTGTATTTGTTTCTATATTTCCAATCTATGTATCTGTTAGATTGTTACTTCAATTGTTATGTTAATGCCTCATAGACAATATGTGCCCGCGTCAGTTTAATGCGGCACTAGTAGTTATATTGGTTTTATGTAGTCAGAGTTAATCCTTCATATGTTGTGGTGGTTCAAGTGATAACTGGCATTCCGCCAGAGATGGTGATACTTGACCTTTTGTTAATTTATTTCAACCCAGGAATGTTCTTCCCTTTAAGTTTGGTGATAAGCAAAACAGTTTCAGCACAACAACGTATATCCACAAGAAATTATTGTAAAGTTCCACAAACAGCAATGTAGAAAAATTCAATTAGAGTTTATTGATGTAATTAGACAAACACTGTAAATTTCACAAAATGATGGTTGTTTATCCAAAATGAAACATATATAATCCGACTGAATAATATACACACTTGTCTACTAAAGAAAAAAACTTGTCTTGGTATCCTCAAAGACGAAGTTCTCCTAACGCTATTTGTAAAAATCCTCTAGTCTAAAATCATGGTATCCTTGGAATCATAAGTCCTGAAATCGCTGTCAATCGCCCACAACTCTTCTATTTATACTATTTCTTCTTTTTTCCCGCCTTTTTTCACACGACCCGTCCTTTTTTCCACACGACACAATAGTTAACATTTGCACTCCGTTCCTCAGCTTTTCGACCTTTTTGCACACGACAATCTGTTATTTCGACTTTATTTTCACATGTGTGATCTTTTCCAACTTAACATTAGGATTAAAAAAAAAACCAGATCACACAAACATTCATTTCCCACTTTCGCGCTTATAAAACCCATTTATTATTACCTGTGATTGACCTACGTTTGCCCTGTCAGAGCAGTAACGGCAACTGAACTTTGAATGAATCCTGCGTTTTGTGTAAAAACGTCTTATTTGCATTTAAGGTCTGTCATTCTTACATGTATCAACTTCTAGCACATATAAATGCTTATCGTGAAGTAGGAGGGACAAATGCTAGCGTGAAAGGTCAAGCGGTCACAAATAAAATAGATACAAACAAATCTCGAAATAAGATACCTACACACATTATCGACTGTATTACGCCGCTTGGCCTTTCACGCTAGCTTTGTCCCTCCTACTTTAACGCTAAGCGTTTATATGTGCTAGAAGATGATACATGTAAGAATAACAGACCTTAAAAGCAAATAAGACGTTTTTACACAAAACGCAGTATTCATTCAAAGTTCAGTTGCCGTTACTGCTCTGACAGGGCAAACGTAGGTCAATCACAGGTAATAATGAATGGGTTTTATAAGCGCGAAAGTGGGAAATGAATGTTTGTGTAATCTGGTTTTTTTTTTATCCTATTGTTAAGTTGGAAAAGATCACACATGTGAAAACAGAGTCGAAATAACAGAATGTCGTGTGCAAATAGGTCGAAAAGCCGAGAAGAGGAGTGCAAATGTTAATTATTGTGTCGTGTGAAAAAAAGGACGGGTCGTGTGAAAAAAGGCGGGAAAAAAAGAAGAAATAGTATAAATAGAAGAGTTGTGGGCGATAGGTAGCGATTTCAGGACTTATGATTCCAAGGATACCATGATTTTAGACTAGAGGATTTTTACTGATAGCGTTAGGAGAACTTCGTCTTTGAGGATACCAAGACAAGTTTTTGAGTAGACAAATCAGTATATATTTCTTGTGGATATACATATATTATTCTATCTGGATGTACCTATATTATTCAGTTGGATTACATATTTTTTTCATATCGGATAACCAATCATCATTGTGAAATTTACAGTGTTTGTCTAATTACATCAATAAACTCTAATTGAATTTTTTCTACATTGCTGTTTGTGGAACTTTACAATAATTTCTTTCGGATATACGTTGTTGTGCTGAAACTGTTTTGCTTATAACCAAAACTCAAAAGGGAAGAACATTCCTGGGTTGAAATAAATTAACAAAAGGTCAAGTATCACCATCTCTGGCGGAAGGCCAATTATCACTTGAACCACCACAACATATGAAGAATTAACTCTGACTACATAAAACCAATATAACTACTAGTGCAGTATAAACATACACGGCCACATTAATAAGCGAATTTAGCAATGACGAACGAACTTTATTTTCAAAGGGTTGAGAATTGTGCACGCAGGCCCGTCTGACATTCTGCCCTTCCTTTCTCTCTCACCTGTCATACTGAATTCATTTATTCTCACATGCATTTTACATATCAATGTCAAGAAATTCAACGTTGTAAAGTTAAATAAAATAAAATAGCACACTCATATTAACATTAACTACTTATAAGCATGACATGAAATATGTTTAAATGTACAAACATCGTCATTAGAACCTACTATTATAAGAACAGATAATCCGATTATGGGGTGGGGGAGGGGGAAATGGGTGGGGGTGGGGGGGGGGGCATGTAATCAGAACTCATAAAGTATTCGAAAAGTCTACGATCGTATGAATAGGGACTGAGGTTGTTTCTTAGGTTATGTGGAAGATAATTCCAAAGATGAGCAGCAGAGTACGCTAAGCTTTTCGTGAATAAGTCAAGCCTAGGCTTGGACACGTGCAATTAGTTAAAGCGTTGACTGCGTCTTTCATTGTATTTGAACATTGGCCACAGACATGCTGGAGCATTATGTGACAGGATTTTGTGGACAAATTTAGCTTTGTTAAACAGCGCTTTGGTAGTGAACGGAGTCTCTTTGTGTTGGACATTGAGCAACCATTCCAGATTGTGGAGCAATAGTCAAGGTTTGCTTGTATGTGAGATAAATAGAACGTCATCAAAATGAGAGCACGCTTTTCCATTAGAAAATTACAAAACGATACATTAAGCCAGGCATGAGAGATTGCCGCGATTAATATAAACGGGTATTTTTGTCCCCTTATCGCAATAGTTTCCCCTTGTGAGAAATATGCTATATTTTTTGTCACTTTTAAGAATTCAATTATTTAACGTTATCACCAGCTTTTCGAGCTATATTCTTCTTTATTCGCCCTCAGACTTCTACATTCTATGGTTTAGCTATATTCAATTAACAGGAGGCGGAGACACATGGGATTCATGACCAAGGTGGGCCCGCCCCCCTTAGAGTGTAAAGGAGAATAAAGGGCCGAAACACATGTTCGACGGGGGAACCGCTTCTGATGATCAGATTGCCTCCTGTTGTATCTCTCTGTATAGAGTTTCCTATCAATGGTCTAGTGTTGACGAGAAAATTGTGGTTCAAGTTTGATGTTGTGAAGTTTTAAAATTTGACTTTTTCTTTTGTTTTTGTTTGTCCTGTGATTACTGTGTTTAGCTGAAATGTATTCTCTCTTGTTTTTGGTCAGTGTGTATGTATGTACGAGGATGGTTGATGAAAATATAACAAAATAAGACGACATGTGAGTCTATTATTGAGCCATCCTCATAAAGTCAAAACAGAAGAATTTTCCGACTACCTGATTCTTTTATCCAATAACCGTAGCGATGCAAGGCAAAATGAAAATACGTGATGAGAGGTCACATTAAGTGGGTCTGAAAATACACAGAGAACAGAAACAGATAGTAAGAGTAAAAATAGGCTTAATAATAAGATAATTGCACCCGAAGGACCATCACTACAAGATGAAGAATCACACACACATATATCTTGGCAGCAATACAGAACAAGTTGGAGGGACAGACAATGATATCAACATAAGGATAAAAAAGGCTACAGAGACTTTCAATGTGTTGGAAAATATCTGGAATTTAAAAATATAAAAAAATCAAGTCCAACAAAAAGTTTAAAATCTTTAATACAAATGTCAAGTCAGTCCTCTCTTGGAGCTCAGAAACACGGAGAACAATGAAAGAAAACATAATTTGATGCTGGCTTGAAGCAGAAAAACTGAAATGGTGTGGCAAGGTGGCGAGTATGGGCAGACGACAAGCGTAAAGTAGAGAAACTGAAATGGTGTGGAAAGATGGCAAATATGGACTAATGACTAGCGTCAAGTAGAGAAACTGAAATGGTGTGACAAGATGGCAAATATGGGCTGATGACTAGCGTAAAGTAGAGAAACTGAAATGGTGTGACAAGGTGACGAATATGGATTAATGACTAGCGTCAAGTAGAGAAACTGAAATGGTGTGACAAGATGGCAAATATGGACTGATGACTAGCGTCAAGTAGAGAAACTGAAATGGTGTGGCAAGATGGCAAATATGGGCTGATGACTAGCGTAAAGTAGAGAAACTGAAATGGTGTGACAAGATGGCAAATATGGGTGATGACTAGCGTAAAGTAGAGAAACTGAAATGGTGTGACAAGGTGACGAATATGAAACTGATGACAAGTACTAGCGCAGTTGAAGATCGGTAATAATCAAATAGTTTTTAAAAATCAATTAGTTCAAAAATTTGTTAATGTGTTTTAGTGCTTTTTTGTTACACACCTAGTGCTATTCAAAACGTTCCAGTTGGCAACACTGTCCCATGATAGGAAACTCTTTACAGAGCGATACAACCGAAATCAATCTGATCATCAGAAGTAGTCCCCCCGTCCGACAAGTGTTTCGGCCCTATATACTCCTTTACACTCTAAGGGGGGCGGGCCCACTTGGGTCATGACTCCCAAGCGTCTCAGCTTCCTGTTGTCTTGTGTCGAAAATGAACCCATTTCACTTATGGTAGCAACTTTAAAATCCACAACTCCGCCAGCCGCGAAGGCAATTGTGAAAGTAACAAAGAGAAGACAAATTATTCCGTTCGTTCCGTCGCACACACTGAGACACCATCACGAAGTCAACGAGTCTAGCCACTGCGCGTTCCCCACTGGACTTTTGATACTGACACCCCTTATAGTATACACCACCTATCGCCCCTGAGTCGCAGCCCGTTCACTAGTCCACCACAAAACTCAGCGTATTGTGGACTTAAAAAAATTCCTGGTGTTTTCTGTACCGCAGCGTTTATTGTTACGATCTCCATTGCCCATTGCGGTTGTTCCACAGCCAGCCTGATGCCTTTTCGGAAGTTTCACTAAGCCTCTTCAGTGCCCTTGTTCTCGATTGTCCCCTCAGCCCCAACAGTTTCAATAGATCATACACTGATGCAGCCACAAGCCCTCTTGCGCCCAAATATTAGTTGCTGACGGTTCTGATAATCCAAAAGTATGCATTTGTGCAAATGTTTGTTTGTTTAAAATAATGTAATTGATTAGAGTTTTAAATTTACATTCTTTAATTGCAAAAAATTCATATTTTAATTTTTTTAAACCCTCATAGGCCAAACATGATTCAGGAAAAGCTAAATTTGCTTGTTTTACTTTGTGTGGAAGCGGACATGCTTTGTCGTATCAATTTCGATAACATAATAAAAGATGTTGCAATAAAAAATAAAATAACGGTTATTGTAAACATTTCTCTATGATTTTATCTTTGTATTATTAATAATTAATTGCTTTTTTTTTGTCTTTTTTTCTTCTTATTATTATTTACTTACTTACTTAGTCGTTCCCCTTCTACCGTGATATGTAGAGGTATTTTTATTTTATAATAATAAAAACATTTATCTGAAATCCATTTTTTTTCCTAGTTGTACATTTAAAACATTGGAGAAGGGCCTCAAAAAATATCTTAATTCAACCCTGGACATAAACTTATTCCTGTTGTTGTTGTTGTTGTTGTTGTTGTTTAACTAGAGCTGCTGAGCTTCTCACTCTTTAGCAGCCAATACCGAGTTGAAGACTCCTTGGTATTATCTACACTGTAGATCTAGGCTTTTCCTGTGGCTTTTCTACCATTCTGAAATGTGTTCAGATGAAGTCATGAGCTCCAGTTTCTCCAGCTTGGTCTGCGTTTGAAGGATCACTACATCTGGTTTCAGCCTAGGAGGAAGAAGCGCATGGCATACTGTGCATTCCCCGTCATCCAAAGGGGCTCTCCAAATATGCGGAGCAAAAGTACTGTGCTCTGGTTCTGGGCTCTCCCAAGCAATCACCATGTCCTAGTTTTCATTTGTTTTTATGCCTGCCATTTCTTGCCCAGCTTTGTTTGATTGGCTACATTGTCTATAATGGAATTCATGAGAGCGACATCAGCTATCTCCTTTAATGGGTCGTCTCATTGTTATTTAGTTGTTTTTTTTAATGTATTCAACTTAGTTTTCACTGTCTTCTTTTTTTCTGTTTTTGTTCTTTTGTCTCTGACACAGACCTTGTGCCGTAACAGCTGCAATTGTCCTTGTCATGTGACCTACTAAAACACGGGCGTCGGAGTAGCTAAGAGGTATGGCGTCCGCCTCGAGTTCTAGAGGAACCGGGTTCGATTCTCAGTTGAGGGAATATAATTTATGAACCTAATGGTCCTAATGATATCATACTCCTCCCTGGTCTCCTGGGTAGTGAGATCGGATGCCTAGCCTTATCGGATAAGGGCGAAAAAATAGGAGGTCCCATGTGCAAGTTGCGCACGTTAAAAATCCCACGGCAGTTGGAAATCGTAAAAAGTAGGCCTATCAGGCCGCTGCCCTGGCAACATTTAAAAATTTGAAACCTACCCACAACAAAATTATTTATAGAATGTGTGATTCCCATTTACACACATTGTGATTCTCGCCGGTGCTACGGAGTTCGTGCAATGTGCTGAGATCCTCCTTGTGTTATCTAACGGAGGAGATCGGGAGCACTGATGGAGTAGTCCGTGTGCAATAAAGAAAGTCCTTAAAACCAAAACCAAACCAAACCAAACCAAACCAAACCAAACCAAAAACCAAAACCAAACCAAACCAAACCAAAACCAAACCAAACCAAACCAAAACCAAACCAAACCAAACCAAACCAAACCAAACCAAACCAAACCAAACCAAAGCAAACCAAACCAAACCAAACCAAACCAAACCAAAGCAAACCAAACCAAACCAAACCAAACCAAACCAAACCAAACCAAACCAAACCAAACCAAACCAAACCAAACCAAACCAAACCAAACCAAAACCAAACCAAACCAAACCAAACCAAACCAAACCAAACCAAACCAAACCAAACCAAACCAAACCAAACCAAACCAAACCAAACCAAACCAAACCAAACCAAACCAAACCAAACCAAACCAAACCAAACCAAACCAAACCAAAAACTAGATGTAGAAAAATTGAAATGGTCTGAGAAGATCAAGAATATGGAACTGATGACAAGTACTAGACAAGTGCCAGTGGAACAGGCGATGAGAAGAAGACTCTGGCAACGAAAGGTCACACAGCGAGGGTACCTGTTGATAGCATTACCAAGAAATCCGGGTTCTGGCATCCCCAGGGAAAGATAAGCAGAGGTGGTCTGAAAAAAAAACCCAGGAAACGAGAACTTAAGACAGAATTGAAAATTATGAGGAAGACCTGGAGCTGATGTCACGTGACAGGAGAACTTGGTGTGTATTTGTTAAAGTCCTTTCCTCATGAGTGAGCAGAATTGTGATGAGATGAATTTATTATTTAATTCAAACGGAGCAGCGAAAATCAGAGCTCATTTCAAATTTAAAAACCTACTTAAAAACAAAAAATAAGTGTTGTGAGTATGTGTAGTGGATTTAGATGTTATGAAATGTTGTTATGTATTTATATTGTACTGAATGAGGTCAGCTGTGAAGGCCCCTGAGTATAACAATTATTACGGTGAGTTCTCAGGGGGCCTTTCTGCTACCACCTTATGATCTCATTCAGACTTATTCTTGACTAGTATGTTTGATAACTACGTCTAGTGTCTAGGGTTATGAACATGTGGTGTGATGGTAATTTAATACTAAAACACACACACATCAACAAATATCAATGTCTATGATCAAATGAACTAACACCGTGTTTGAAATTTTGGTATTAAACTATTTTTTACAAAAAACCTGAACCTAGTATTCTTCTGGTCAGGACTTTCAACTCAAATGAAATCAATTTATATACATATATGCAATGTGGAAAGTAATCAACACCTCTGATGCAGCACTCTTTTCCCTGGGATCTGAAGAAGTGGTCACTAGGAAGGTAGCAAGCACACTTCTGAATATGATGAACGTCGACTTTTTTTTTGACCATTTTTTTTTTTCCTTGCTGTCTTTCCTAGCATTTCATAGAATGAAGGTGACTCTCCTGTGGTCCTGTTGTCTGATGTGTTATTATTTTCCCAAGCAAACGGTTTTACGATGTGAAACCGTGGGTTATCTGATTTAATTCCGAACATATGCCCACCCACTCCCAGAAATGCACTTTTCGTAGTGTTTCAACGAAACATCATAATTACGTTCGGTACTCAGTCTTGTCAGGACGTTGGAGCCAGAACCTGAATACCTTCCTAGTAGACACCATAGATCTTCGCTCATGTAGTTTAATGCCATAAAAAATGCGTCTCAAGCATAGTTTGACTTAACCAGGATTAGATCATTCCCAGTCCCAGGCATTACAAAAGCTTGTATCTTTTTTATATTTTCGAAACGAAGTTTTTTCATGATATGGAAACCGTCAAATGGGTCCGGTTATTTTGATCAGCTCTAGGAAGCAACATGAACCTTCTTTTCATGAAAGTTATATCTCTTATCCCTACATGAGATCCACTGCGCCCAGCCTATAAATATTCCATATTTTTAACACAACATCTAAACTCACCTAATGCATCTCCCGAACTGATGAGCAATAACTTTTCAAACAAACACATGCCATAGCCTTCGCTGACAACAAGCAGATCAAGGTCTTTCCTGTAAGTTGGATGGGAAACTCAGGTCATAATAAAGTGATTCACTCTCAGTGGCGTTGTTGATTGGCAAACAATCTAAATCCCTATTTTTGTCTTATATGTTACCGACTTTTACCCAGTGGACGATTTCAGAACAAGAACTTCCAGTCAATACTGTCAACAATTCAGAGCCTCAGAGTTACGTTGGCCATAGCTTGTCACTGCTGATGCGATTCAGTGGCGTTCTTATGGGTCAGTCGATACAAGCAGATGAGCACGTTGAAACTGGATCTGAACAAGAGCCTTACTCGACCACCTCCAGGGGCGAGGATGGGGTCCTTGAGAAACTAATGAGGCACAAAATAAGGTCCATCATCCATGTACTGGCTGAGTACCCCGGAGTAACAGTATGAGGGAAGAAATCCAGCACCAAGCTTGGCCCCCCCCCCCCCCCCCAAACCCGGTACCTCCCATGCCCCAAAAATAGCCCACTAAAGCTTATAAGTCGGTCGACTGGTACGGAGATTGTGGGGTGGCGGGGGTCATTGATATCGAAAGGCGGGCAAGATCAATTGCAAAGCAGCTGCCGATTTAAAAAGATGAGACCACAAGTGCGTACAAAGCCTTGTAGTGTATTTCTTTGAAAGTCAACAAACCAAACCGTTCTTTTCACGAGGACTGACCATTTACTTGTCTTCATACCTAAATTGTGATTCATAATCATCTACCTTTTTGTTCACTTTGTGAAGACAATGTATCTATAGAAACAGGGTTGTACATGAACCGCTAAAGAAGGGATTTCTACCAAGAGCATAGTATAAGATAAGCAACTTTGACAAGTTATTTCCAATTTCGCGACGGCAAGAACACCTTCAATCAGTTCACATTATCCAAGTTAATCTTAGAAAGCGAATCCACAGCTTAAACGGTACTTTTGATGCGTGTCTAAATTATAAGGGCATATTACTGGTATTGACCTAGCACAGATTGGTCATACTGAGGTATTTCCCCGTTCAGCCCACTAATTTTATTCAAAGTACTGGAATTTATAACCCGTTGCTGCCCTGCTTGGGTCTGTAACTTAAAAGTGTCTATTAGCTCTGAAGTCTTCGTTTATATCCGTCGGAATGCATCGTATTTACAAGGTCTCCACGCTCGGATGTTGGTTCCTCTGACCATGAACTATGCCAATGTCTCTGATGACAGACCACTTGTAACATGGAATGCTCTTACATTTGAGTTCCACTGCACATTTTGATTCTAATATTCTAGCTTACCGGTGTTCACATATTGGTCGAACGCCAAAAATTAAAGCTCATGTGGGGCTTTATTTATCTAATGACGCAGGATTCGTCCGTCAGCTATTTACCCCTCTTTGTATATCAATGGCCGTAAACCAGTCGGATATTTAAAAAGCTGCGCACACTGTTTTTCACGTACAGAAAAGTACTGAATCTTGATTGATACATGTTCTCACTTCTAAAAAAAAGTTTAATACATTCTCGTGGGCCTACCCGTTGTTCCGTATCTTATCATATTCATAGCTTCCTGAAATCTTTATCGGTTTTATGTGTGTGTCAACATCTTTAAGGTCTCTGTTTACTAGGCCTCTTTTGTCTTTTGGTGCATGGAAAACCTAAGACTTGCTACGAAATACCAGAAACCTACCCTTCTTGTACTGTACTAACTGTCTTTAGTCCTTCTATCCATTTTAGCTAGACACAGTAATGTAAGGGTTCCTTTTGTCCTTGAGGTAGGTCTGACATATGACAGTTTAATAGGGGAACTACAGAAAGTGCGAGCTTCAATAATAGGCTGGATTTCCCTAGGAGTAAATTTTGTCCGGTGTTTATGTATTGTTGCTGGGTCGCAAAATATAAGACCCCTGTCCATCGAAGCGGCGGGGGGGCATCATTTTGTTGGTGCTTAGCTGGCAGGGAGGATAGTGTGATGATTCGCTTCCATAGCTCGGCAGGGGTTGGGGCCCGCACGGTGGGGGGGAGGGGAAGGTCCTGGGTTCGGGGGGGGGAGGATTCCGTGGCCCCGCCGTAAGGAGCCACTCACAACGTGCTGTGTTTTTCTGTTGTCTAGTTTTCTACTTCTTTATTTATTCACGAGTGCCTGAAAACATACCTTTACATGTGTGGTGGTAATACTTTATTTACTGTCTTTGTGTTAGAAGGAACAAACATCATCTGCACAAGTTAGATCCTCCAGTTGTTTGTTTAATGGCAACTGTAGTTCCTGTTTTCTCTCCCTATGTTGTCTGTCCTCATAAACCAATCCTTATGACATGAGAAACATTGTATTGGTGATAGGCAGACATCCCTGGTCTGACCCCACTGTGGGTACTGTGAAGAGGCTCTGATAGTTTCTCCTGTGTTGTACTTGCTTTTGCATGAAGCCCTCCTGGTTGAAATCTTGGATGATTTTAAATGTCTTTCCTGGGATTCCATAATGTTTCAGGGTTTTTACCATATTCACAGTACTGGTCCTATGCAGTCGAAAGCTTTTTTCGAGTCCACAAAATTCTATATACAAGGGGGTTTTGCCACTCATCTTGATTGATCCTAATGATATGATTCTTGAGTGGTTGCTATCTGGTCTCGTGCATGATCTTTCCTGCACACAAAATCCTTGCCCTGTTTTCCTCTCTGAGTTTTTGTCTATCCACTGCCTTATTTAATTACGGTCAAAACAAAAATCTGGTCATAATTTTTCCAGCCCGTGCTATTAGTGTTATAAAACCCCTCACAGTATTCTACATACCAGTCAAAGTTTTCAATATCTTTGGCAGCTGTTGATAATGTGGCCTTCCTTTCCCCAGCTCTTTGGGGTGGACATCACTTTTTCCAAGAATTTCCTTGAAGAGCTGGTGTAGCAACTCTGTAGTGTATAGTTATATTCTGGTGGCATTCCATTTGGTCTCTACGGCATTCCCATTTTCTCAGCAGTTTTATTGCACCAGAGAATTTCTTGTTTGTTTGTGGGTGGGTTCTATGTTGCAACTGTTAGGTCTCTTCTGCTGGTTCCAGTGTATGGGTTTGCTGTATGGGTTGGTTTCGGTTTAAGATTTCTTAAAATATATTCAGCCCATACTGGCCCATTTGTTTCTCTTCATTGCTAATAGCTTTTTGTCCTTCTCAGCTCTGCACTTGTTGTATTGTGGTGTAGCTGTTTCTTAGATAAAGTTACTAGTATTATTTTATAATTTTCAAGTCATGTCTTTTTTTGTCGCAATCTCTGCTTCCTCTGTTTAGTTTTTTCAATAACTTCTCTTGTATCTATTGCCTGGCACTCTTTTTCCACTTCCTGTTTTAGCACCCAATATATTTGTGACGAGTTTGTGTTTTCTGTTCTGCCTCTTTACTCAGGTGTTTTACTTTGCTGTTTGATGTCCTCTCCTTTCTCATCTCTATGAGGTTCCATGTGCTTTCTGTGAGCCATTCCTTCTGTTGTTTATTTCTTTTGCCAAGAACTTCATCACATGTATTACTGTGTGCTTCCTGAATTGTGCACCAATGGTTATCTATACTTTCCTTTTCCATGTTCTCCAGGGCTTCAAATATATTTCTCAACTTTAGGTTGAACTGAACTCTTGTGTCTTTGTTTATAAGGTTCTGGGTATTATACTTCGGACTTGATCTTTCTGCTCTGTCTTTGTTTATAAGGTTCTGGGTATTATACTTCGGGCTTGATCTTTCTGCTCTGTCTTTGTTCGCCCTCAAATTTATCCTCAGTGATGCCAGGAGAAGGTGGTGGTCAGCCCCTGTCTTTACTCTAACATCTTGTAGGCAGCGTCTCCATTTTCTTTCTGTGGTGAAGTGGTCTATCTGATTTTGCGTGTGCCCATCTGGGGAGTTCCATGTAGTCTTGTGTATGTCTTTGTGTGGGAAGATAGTCCCTCCGATGACCAGGTCATTAAAATCACAAAAGTTTACAAAAAGTTCTCCATTCTCATTTCTGTTTCCTATGCCATTCTTTTCCATGATTAGTTCACAGTCTTTGTTGTCTACTCCTACTTTTCCATTTAAATCTCACATTACTATCTTAATGTCTCTCCTGTGTGTTTTGTCCAGTGTTCCATGGAGTTCATCATAGAAATCTTGCTTCTTATCATCATCTGCATTGTCTCTTTCAAAATTACCACCCGCACAACCAAAAAGTGTGAACTGGGAGCGCTTTATTCCCGTACTTGTTCATTCATTTATTATTGTTTCGTTCCCTGTGGATAGTCTCAACAAGGACTTCAACAAAACCATACTACGTTTTCCTGTACTGTGACATTCATTCATTCATTCAAAGCCTTCTTGTTCTGTGTCATTCATTCACGACCTTCCTGTTTCTGTGTCATTCATTCAAAGCCTTCTTGTTCTGTGTCATTCATTCACGACTTTCCTGAACTGTGTCATTCATTCACGACCTTCCTGAACTGTGTCGTTCATTCACGACCGTCCTGTACTGTGAGAGTCATTCAACACCTTCATGTATTGTGTCATTCATTCACGACCTTCCTGTACTGTGAGAGTCATTCAACACCTTCATGTATTGTGTCATTCATTCACAACCTTCATGTACTGTGACATTCATTCTACACCTTCCTGTTCTGTGACATTGATTCAACATCTTCCTGTGCTGTGTCACTTCCTGTACTGTGACATTCTTTCAAGGCCTTCATGTATTGTGTCATTCATTCAAGACCTTTCTGTACTGTGACATTCATTCAAGTCCTTCCTGTATTGTGACATTCATTCAAGTCCTTCCTGTAATGTAACATTCATTTAAGACCTTTATGAATTGTGAAATTCATTCAAGACCTTCCTGTACTGTGATGTTCATTCAAGGCCTTCCTGTATTGTGACATTCATTCAAGATCTTCATGTACTGTGACATTCATTCAAGAACTTCCTGTTCTGTGACATTCATTCACGATCTTCCTGTAGTGTGACATTCATTCAAGACCTTCATGTACTGTGACATTCATTCAAGACCTTCCTGTACTTAGTCATTCATTCAAGGCCTTCCTGTACTGTGACATTCATTCAAAATCTTCCTGTACTGTGAAATTCATTCAAGGCCTTCCTGTACTGTGAAATTCTTTTAGGCTTTCCAACACTGTAACGTTTATTAAAGGCCTTCTTGTACTGTGACATTTTTCAAGATCTTCCTGCATTGTGACATTCATTCAAGACCTTCCTCTACTGTGCCATTCATTCAAGGCCTTCCTGTACTGTGGCATTATTTCAAAATCTTCTTCTACTCTGACATACATTCAAGGCCTTTCTGTACTGTGACATTATTTCAAAATTTTCCTGTACTGTGACATACATTCAATGCCTTTCTGTACGGTGACATTCATTCAAGGCCATCCTGTACTGTGACATTCTTTAAGGCTTTCCAACATTGTGAAATTCATTCGGGGCGTCCTGCACTGTGACATTCATTCAAAGCCTTTCTCTACAGCAACATTTATTAAAGGCCTTCCTGTACTGTTGTGGTGAGTTGGGATTATATAAATATAGTTATAGGGGACTTAGTGTACTGAATGAGATCAGCTGTGAAGGTCTCTGTATCTAATAAGTTTGGTGTATTACAGAGAACCTTGCTTGCTACCACATTTCGACCTCAATCAGACTTATTCTTGAATTGTATGATGACTTCGTTTAATGTCTAGGGTTATGATAGTGATGAAGTGTAAGTTCACAACAACCAACAGACAGATAAACACCTAAGTTAAGATCCACAACAATTTACAACACTATGACAATCACAAACACATAACACTCTAAAGATTTATCTTAAGTAAGTCAAGTGTTAACTTTTATACACTGTATTAGCTTTTTCAATAGAGCTATATAGATATCCTGATCCTACTACAATGTGAATCAGGAGTCACAATCAAATGTAAGCACAATGTTTATGTACAAGAATTTATACAAAAAATCTTTGTCCAGACATATAATATTATTGTGATATGAGTGTAGTGTTGTGATGTATTATTATGAGGTAATACTGGCTTTTAGTGCTAGGTTGTTGTTGGTCATCACGACTTCATGTGTTTGTACTGGTGGAAATAATATTGAAGGATTCACAGATTCTGGTTTTTTTTAATTTCTGTCCCTTTTGTTTTTATAATAAAGTTCAGTTCAGGGTATTTTATTCAAGGTTGAGCTTTTTCGTGCTGACAAGCGCTTATCTCATAATGCAGCTGCAGGAAACCTGTATCCTCTGCTCGCTTGCTTCTCAGTTTGATAGTATGATATACAATGGCCGCTATCTTGTGCAGGGAGTCTGCTGCCAGCTTTCTGGATCACGCAGTCCTCAGACCGGACGATGCAATATCACCATCTATACCACGGCCCCTGAAATGAGAAGGTTATGCCTCCTTCTTCATAACTAATATACACTATTATTCCACACTGAAGTACATGACAGTACAAACAAACATAAAGTTCAGCGCTTTAGGCCAACTGCTAGCTTTTCATGTGACAATATACACCAGTATTCCTCTCCCTAATGGTTACAATGCCTCTGCAATTCCAGCTGTAATCCCTTTCATACAATAGGATAGGTGTTAGGTTACTATATGGCAATCCAATATATATATGCAGTTATACTCCTCTCTGACAATCTTTTACATGGTGGAGCAATATCTAGGCTTTGCCTCATGTTTGCTACTAAACCACACACATACAGACATAATTTATCATTTCACATTCAATTTTCATATAAAATACAGATTAAAAATGTCTAGCTTACCACATTTCGTAAGGAAATACACACTAAAGATGACTGGCACAGTTTGATCTGCGGTATGTCCAGGCTGTTATTATATATTTAATTTTGGATAACACTGCCTGCTCTCATCTCTCACAATGTGTAACGATATGGCGTCCCCTCTAAGATTTCTTCTGCCAATATCCAGTATATTGGCCAATCGTTTTGAATATTTTCAAAAGAGTACACAGTCATTCAAATATTTTCATTCACTTTTACTCCGTTTCTAGGCATTTATTTGTTATTCATAGGTCACCCAATCAAATTTCTTTTAACTTCAAAGTTCAGCCAATGGCCTCCCTCGTACTATCTTAGGCTTTCTGTCACTACTATGTTTCAACAAAATTCAGGGAATTCCATCCCAAGCAGATATGACCAAACCTGACAGTATCTCTGTTCTCTATATGTTTTATTATCAATATATAATTATCTAATGGACTTTTTAGATAATTTATTACATATTCCTAGTCCCCTAGCCTTCATGTACACGAATATAAGATTTTCAAGGGGCTAAGTGGCGTAGTTAAGAATACGATTTTTTTTCGATGTTAAGTGTTTAATTTCAACTACCACCTGTTCAATTCTTTACGACTGTACTATCAGTATAAAGTCAGGAGCCCTACGTAAAATATCAGGTTTCCTAATAAGAATTAAACCTGTTTTCTAAACCTAACATCGTATCGTTAGTTTTTTTCATCACTGAATATTTGAAAAAAATCAGGCCATGCACACTGCGAGTTGGTTTATTTGTAGACACACTGCGAGTGGCTTGCGTTACTGTGTTCCATGGTCCGTCTATCTCTCTCTGCTTTTTTTCTTCTAAGCCCGTCTGTCTTTCCAAGGCTAACCTTGTGCGCGATTTTGCACTAATGTTAGTTTTTAAAATCAAGGTCGTCTAGAAGATTTTACTACACATTCTATTTTTAGAACTACGGTTATCGGACATTCATTCAAGGCCTTCTTTATTATATCATTCATTCAAGACCTTATTGTACTGCCTCATTCATTCAAGGCCTTCCTCTTCTGTGTCATTCATTCAAGGCCTTCCTCTACTGTGCCATTCACTCAGTTCCTTTTTCTCCTGTGACATTCATTCAAGGCCTTATAGTATTGTGACATTGAGTAAATGCCTTCCTGTAATGTGTCATTCCTTCAAGACCTTCCTGCACTGTGACATTCGTTCAAGGTCTTCTTCTACTGTGAAATTTTTATTCAAGGCCTTCCTCTACTGTGACATTCATTCAATACCTTCCTTTACTGTGACATCTATTCCAGGCCTTCCTGTATCGTGACATTCATTCAAGGCCTTCCTATATTGTTTCATTCATTCAAGACCTTACTGTAGTGTGACATTTATACAAGGCCTTCCTGTATTATGACATTCATTCAAAACCTTCCTGGACTATGCCATTCATTCAAGGTCTTCCTGTACTGTGACATTCATTCAAGGCCTTCCTGTACTATGACATTCTTTAAGGCCTTCAAATACTGTGACATTCATTCAAAGCCTTCCTCTACTGTGACATTTATTAAAGGCCTTCCTGTACTGTGTCATTCATTCAAGACCTTTTTGTACTGTGACATTCATTCAAGGCATTCCTCTACTGTGAAATGTTTATTCAAGGCCTTCCTCTACTGTGACATTCATTCAATACCTTCCTGTACTGTGACATCTATTCCAGGCCTTCCTGTATCTTGACATTCATTCAAGGCCTTCCTTATTTTGTCATTCATTCAAGGCCTTCCTTATTGTGTCATTCATTCAAGGTTTTCCGTACTGTGACATTCATTGAAGGCCTTTCTCTACTGTGTCATTCATTGAAGGATTTCCTATATTGTGTCATTCATTCAAGACCTTCTTGTATTGTGACATTTATGCAAGGCCTTCCTGTACTATGCCATTCATTCAAGGCCTTCCTCATTGTATCACTCATTCAAGACCTTCCTGTACTGTGACATTCATTCAAGACCTTCCTGTACTGTGACATTCATTCAAGACCTTCCTCTGTTGTGACATTCATTCAAGACTTTCCTGTACTGTGACATTCATTCAAGACTTTCCTGTACTGTGTTAATTAATCAAGGCTGTCAGCACCAAAATATATTGTGGATTTATCATAACACAATATTAATAATTATAGGCTCGCTACCTAGCAGCATGACCACAACATATAATGGCTAACAAAGAAAGGTTAACACTTTCTACAGGTACTTCCCTTTAATGAATAAATGCACACACTACCGCCACACACGGCTAACAAACATATGAAATACATATATCAATGCCAGAAAAAACTTGCCTCAATAAATGTATCTACTAGCCTCATACAAAACAATATGACGGCCCTGTACAAGCCATGCACTGATTACCGTTCACCATAGCGGCCAAAATCTATGACAATGAAAATACTCTAATCATAGACAACTTGTACTCTGCGGTATGTAGAAAATTCCACTAGATAAGACACTCAAAACTAGCATTCCACAATATGATCGACTTAATATGCAAGAAGGCAAAACCCTAGAATACACATCTCATGGTACACTTCTCAGCAAGAATGCTGGCAAGGGAAAACATAGGTACGTCCTTACCCGGACGCGGCTAGAAGACTAATCCCTAGACTGGCGCCTAAAAATTCCCGCTTCCACTAATCACATGACTTGCGGGTAGTTATCCCAATGTTACCAAAACTCAGTGTTGCCAGTCTGATATTTCTTCACTGCGAAATAGCGCCATGACATTTCCCCCCCCAAGAAAGAAAACATAGTTTTCTTCCACCGGAGGAGCTTCGCCCGACCCCCTTCGGAGTACGGACGAACATATGCCATCATAGCATCTACTCATCTTACTAGAGAATGCCGTAGTTCTCCACCACCATTGTCGTTCCTGCCTTCTCCACCTATGCACAAAACACACCCTGAGTATGACGTAAGTTATCCAAGGTTCTGGCAGTCGTGAAAAATTACAACGGCTGGTCACCCAAAACACAATGCATAATACATTTATATATACTCTGATATATACACCAATAATAGAAAATCTCATAACATCAACAGTCGTTAGAAACATGGTCTAGATATACATTAAATTCGATTACAGAGCAAATTGCCTTTATGGCACCATGATACATCCATTACAAAGCGTGACATAGTATAGCATCAACACGATCTTTAAAGATTATAAAACATCTCTCCTGTGGTTGCAATTCATTGCTTACCCACTTACACATGTAAATACTTCCCAACGGACACCCCAAAACATTATAAAGTTGTACAGAACAACTTCTATTTCTCAGAATAGCACTGGTTGCGTGGGTCAGCCTCTAAGGTTCGGTCCACGTTAACCGAAACACCCTACTGAACGCGAATCCGATACCTATCTCTTGCTATTGCTGAACTATCAGCAGGTGGTTATGAAGCAACGACATGTGCTTCCACCTGACTGCATCACGCGCACCCCACCTATTCGCGAAAGTCACTCATGCAACTTTGGTATTGTCCCGCAATGACAATACCTCCACGAACTTCACTGGCGCGACTTCGTTAAACACTCGTCTGTGTGCGCCAACTAGCACTCAGGGGGACATTGCGAACCCAAACTGTGCGATCACCAGCTATCGGGCCCTCGGATATATCTCTACTGTTCCTACTCATGTGCCTTGGCCCTTGTCGCGAACCCCGTCTCAGCTGTACTTACTTATCAGGTGGTGAAACGTCGACCACCTGCTCATCCGCCTCGGGACTTTGGTGTTGCTGAGCCTCTGTTCCAACCATACCCATGGCATTATGCACTCCCCGTACATTGCCGACGATTAAATCGGCAATTGGGCCCTCGAGGACGAACGCGTTCACTCTCCCCGACAGGAACGGGGTGTCCACATTAATACACGCCTGGGGGTAAGACTCAACTTTGCCCCCAAATGTAGTACACTTTACGGTTTTACCTGTAAGGCAGGACTCATCGATACATGACCGCCGTTCCCCGATTGTGGTACACCCCGTGTCCCTCAATACGGAGACTGGTTTCTTCTCGACTATACCCTTGTGGAGAGCTACCTTGCCAGTCTCGTGGACTGCCGACAGACATAGTGCCGCATGACCGCTTTGTAGCACTATCTTCTCGTTCGCATGGAACAGAGGACGACACCCCACACAGTCCTCGCTGTTGACTGTGTCCAATATAAACGCGGAATTCGCGTGCTCAATTGGGGTAGGACACCTGTCAGCGTAATGGTTATTGCCACCACAATTAGTACACAGGCGCTCCCTCTTCGACTTATCGCGTGGACTCTTGCTAGGGCTTTTAGCTGGTGACGATCGCGCATCAGAGTCGGAAGATCGACTCTCTTATGAATCACTCCTCTGCTTGGGATGTTTTGTTCTGTACCAAAACCGATCTTCGTCCCGAGACTCCTCGAAGCGTACCTGCTTTCGCGTTTGGCACTCTCTTCCGTCGCTATCACTTTTAAATTGTCGATTATGCCAGTTCGACCGGCCATTCCGATGGGATCGGAAGTTCCCATAATTTCCACTTCTTAGCTGATAGGGACTGGAGGACCTATCGTGCTTATGCTCTTGGCACCTGTCTGCACCGCTTGACTGATCTCGCCATGGTTGACGTTGTACTTTGCCGACACCAGCAACTAAGTCGTCTGACAGACCCGACTTCTGGATGGGTTTGCCCGGATGGGCCAGGACATAATGGTACCCCAATTGGGCCATAGAATCTATGTCTTTTGGCTGGAGCTCCTGGAAAAACGCCACCAACTCAGTTGAACATGAGGACAGCACTTTGTCCCGTAGCATCAAATCTAGCAAGCCATTATAGTCCTTAGTAATTCCCTCCATCTCAGTCCATCGATTGAGCAGAAGTTTTATCTTCGAGATAAAGTCCTCGAAGTCTTGGTCTGCACTTGGCATCGCGTTTCTAAAACGCGTCCGGTACCCGTCAGCCGTCAGACGGAACTTCCGGAGCAACTTTTCTTTGTCAGCCATTATATGTTGTGGTCATGCTCCTAGGGAGCGAGCCTATAATTATTAATATTGTGTTATGATAAATCCACGATATATTTTGGTGCTGACAACCTTTCCTTGAATTTGTCGTAATCAGCCCTTTCTTCCAGCGCAAAGCTGTAGAAAGTCTCCATCGCAGGCGCCACTAGCAACGTAGATAACAGAGATGGCCACTGATCTCTGTCGGCTTTCCAGGCCACGCATTCGGTCTCGAAACTCTCAAAGAAAAAAATCCAAAGTGTCGATTTTATCATTAAATTTAGGCAGCCGCAGCTTAAAGGGACGATGAGACCCCTCAGGAGTCGAGTTCTGACCATTCGCACTCACCTCTAATCTCTTTAATTGTATTTCCTTATCAATCTTCTTCTCTTCCAGAGCTATTCTCATTCTCCCCTTCTCTAATTCTAACTCTCTATCTTCTTTCATCTTCCTTTCTTGTATCTCTCTATCTTCTTTTCTTGTAATTCAAACTCTCTCCTTTTGAGCTCTAACTCTTCAGCACGAGCATCTCTTAAGGCATTCTGGTTCTCTTTTGATTGGAATTCTGCCTTGGCATAATCCAACAATTCTTTTCCTGTGTACCCAGCTTCCTTGCCCAACCGCATGAAACTATCATAGTCCATGATGTCCACTCGTACTACTCAATATTAATTCACTGTGCAACTGCTCACTACCATGTACCCTACACCACCTCGCTTATATGAACAGATCCCTCTCTTCTTACAAGGTCTGCAGTAATTATATGTAAATAGTAATATCACTTCTCAAATTTACAAATATATGCACATAAGTATAAACCACCTCACCTCTCAATGTATACACATAATCCACTTTACTTCTTATTGTATAAATATAATCTTACTTTGCCACTTGGCTACTATCTCCTTACTCTGTAGATTTGGTCCTTCCGACCACTTAGTTTCTGTGATACCACTAAAAGACCCTTACTATAGTCGACAGATAATACTTCTTGGTGCTTTGACACCACTGTACCAAGTTTGACAATAAATCAGCTTTTACACCAAAGTCTGTTACTCTCACCCACACTGGTGCTGTACTCTGACAATATATCCCTGAATAATATACTAACTAATTCAAATGTTTACACTGGCAAAATGAACACTCCACAGATGAAACGACACACACCAAACACTACACTAAATCCCAGTCACGAGGCGTAAGATGATAGACAAGATCAGAGCAGGACTCGATTGATATATACAACACGTGACTGACAACGAACGAAAACAAGGGATACCTGTAAACGTATTCACAAGATAGCAAGAAGGAACGAGAGATCACACCACTTAAACACAACAGAAGAATTACTGAATGTACAAGACAATGTAAATACAAATTACACCAGCACACCTAACAAGTACTGAGCTTGGTATGTTAAGTAGGGCAGTCGCAGGAAACACTTCTGCCTTACTCCACCACTAAACATACACAGCCACACCCTGTAAAGAAGTCAGTCTAATCCAATCTTTTCCCACAAGTGAGAAAAGGAAGCATTAAACTTGCCACCCGTACACCCTTGAACTCACAAATATAACATTAAACACAGCAAACTAAACAACAACTACACTTAACAATGAAGTGCTGAGAGCTATCACTTTCTCTAGCCACCAACTTAATCACACCAATCAATATAAACTAATTAACATATAAACAAAAATATTACTATAACATATCCAAGACTTATTCTATATATAATAGTAAAGACCCCAAGAAATAGGAACTTATAATGAAAGATCCCACCTAACTAACTAACCCCATATAAAGATACAAACTAAGTTTCTACCAAGAAAGCGAGAAAAAGCACAAAACCAAAGGAAAGAAAAACAACAACAAACCAATAAGCAACCTCAAGAAACAGACGTAGAAACAGAAGAAAGCTTGTTGCTAACCTAGCACGACCCCGACAAAACTGTCACACTACTCTAGAGGACCAGACTAAAAGATAAGTAGTATCAGGTGGATAGACAGAAAAGGAACTTTTGGAGGAAGAAAAACAGAATTTAGAGGAAAAACAAGAAGAACATAAATATAACAAATCATACAAAGATTTACAAACAAAAACTTAACTGATGGTCCAGCGACGCTTGGCCACGTAGCTCCTCAGCACCAATGATGAAGATGATGACAAAACTAACAGGTCTCCACACACTTGAAATATCCAAAACGTAAGTAATGTTCTACCCGGTGCTACCACAGCACTGTCCACCACAAAATCAAGATCATAAATCCAATAATGTTCAGAAAATCAGACTACACAAGTCTATGTGCCAGACAACAACGTTCATGATACTAATGTTCTTTGGCACGATAATGCGTCTAATGTGTAAAGTTTGATACTTCGTGTCTTCAGAACGACAGGAACTTAGCAGTCTTCCCACTACAGCACAGGACCCCTCAGATCAGCATACTTCAGTAACCGGCATCCCTTCAAGCGGTACTAGGGTCACGACAGAGCATGGGTAGGCTCCCACTGGACGGCACTTCAGTATGGCTTGAAAACGACAGCGCTTCGCAGGAACACAGGAGATAACGTTCCCCAGGTCGATATGGTCAGTACGAGCAATGGCTCTACCGCTGACTGGCTACCTGCTCACACAGGTCCAAACAAGAGGAGTTCCACATATCCTGAGCTACCTCTGCCACTCTTGACCTTCTTACAATCCACCAATTTCGACAATCTAACTTCCCTCCTGACACAGTGTGTCACTTGGGCCAAACTATACCAACCTTGACAATCTATGTCCCGCCTGACACCATTAGTCACTTGAGCCAATCTATACCAAACAATAATGACTCCTTAATCTCCGCTGCTCCAACTGGATCAATATCACTAAGCCACGAAGTATACCTTCCAATACCTCAAACTGTAATGCCAGAAGCCAGCTGCCCCTTTATTCTATTACTCTTGACACACCTTCCAACACTACTTTCCAGCCTAGCACCACAATTGCCTTGCAACACAGTGTCGAACACACTAACTGACAAATATTATCAGAGCTGAAAATACCAATTTTCACTGAGACGCTGTGACCTGTTCCCTAACTAGGTCAGATACCGTTAGCGAGGTCACCCGACCGTAACAGCTCACTGCACACTTGCTAACCAAAACACAACACACTGGCTTGAACACTGTCGTACACACAAGGCGTAACCACAAAGCTACTATTACTTTATATCAATCTGTGTGAATACTTTCTAGCCTTTCTAATGAAAATGAAGGCACTACGGCCTTTTGGCTCATAAAAGCCGGATGCAGCCCTTAGCTGTCCAATATAATCTATACTGTAGACACCGTTTAGACGATGCCCCCAGTTGTCAGCACCAAAATATATCGTGAATTTATCATAACACAATATTAATAATTATAGGCTCGCTCCCTAGGAGCATGACCACAACATATAATGGCTAACAAAGAAAGGTTAACACTTTCTACAGGTACTTCCCTTTAATGAATAAAAGCACACACTACCGCCACACACGGCTAACAAACATATGAAATACATATATCAATGCCAGAGAAAACTTGCCTCAATAAATGTATCTATTAGCCTCATACAAAACAATATGACGGCCCTTTACAAGCCAAGCACTGATTACCGTTCACCAAAACCTATGACAATGAAAATACACTAATCATAGACAACTTGTACTCTGCGGTATTTAAAAAATTTCACTAGATAATACACCCAAAACTAGCATTCCACAATATGATTCACTTAATCCGCAAGAAGGCAAAACCCTAGAATACACATCTCATGGCACACTTCCCAGCAAGAATGCTAGCAAGGAAAAACATAGGTACGTCCTCACCCGGACGCGGCTAGAAGACTAATCCCTATCTTCGCGCCTAAAAATTCCCGCTTCCGCTAATCACATGACTTGCGGGTAGTTATCCCAATGTTGCCAAAAGTCAGTGTTGCCAGTCTGATATTTCGTCACTGCTAAATAGCGCCGTGACAAAGGCCTTCCAGTACCGTGACATTCATTCAAAATCTTCCTGTACTATGGCATTCGTTAAAGGCCTTCCGGTATTGTGACATTCACTCAAGATCTTTCTGTACTGTGTCATTCTTTCAAGACCTTCCTGTACTGTGATAGTCATTCAAAACCTTCCTGTACTGTGACATTCATTCAAGATCTTCCTGTATAGTGACATTCATTCTAGACCTTCTTGTACTATGACATTCATTCAAGACCTTTCTGTATTGTACCATTCATTCAAGACCGTCCTGTACTGTGACATTCATTCAAAATCTTCCTGTACTGTGAAATTCATTCAAGGCCTTTCTGTATAGTGACAATCATTCAAGGCTTTCCTGTACTGTGACATTCTTTCAGGCTTTCCAACACTGTGACATTCATTCAAGGCCTTCCTGTACTGTGTCATCCATTCAAGACCTTCCTGCATTATGACATTCATTCAACGCCTTCCTCTACTGTGTCATTCTTTCAAGGCCTTCCTCTACTGTGAAATTTTTATTCAAGGCCTTCCTCTACTGTGACATACATTCAATGCCTTCCCGTACTGTGACATTCATTCAAGGCCTTCCTGTACTGTGACATTAATTCAAGGCCTTCCTGTACTGTGACATTCATTCAAGACCCCTTCTTCTTCCTAATCTCTGTTTCACTACGGCAGTAATCGGTACATTTGTTGTAAGGACTTTATTGCGTGCTTTCAATTGTCGCACTTTCTTTCTCTGCTATTTTGTATCTACATTCTTTCGCTACTTTCAGTGTATTGTGTCTTGTCTGTTTATCTGACACTCCTTGTGAATGATAATACTAAACCTTTGCAGGAGCGGCTAAGAGAATATTATTAACAACCAAGTCGATATCAGTACACAGATTAACACGTACATCGCCCAACGCAATCTGCTTAATCATGACAAGGCACGGGTGCGTCTCCGCCAAGGTTGTAAAGAGACGGATTTTGTGTGTGCTCAAGCAACAGGTAAGACATTACTTTAGCGAAAGTAAAAATTCATTCAAGGCCTTCCTTATTGTGTTATTCATTCAAGGTTTTCCGTACTGTGACATTCATTCAAGACCTTCCTGTACTGTGACATTCGTTCAAGACCTTCCTGTATTGTGACATTCATTCAAGACCTTCCTGTGCTGGGCCATGTATTCACGACCTTCCTGTATTGTGACATTAATTCAAGACCTTCCAGTACTGTGCCATGTATTCAAGACCTTCCTGTACTGTGACATTCATTCAAGGCCTTCCTGTACAGTGACATTCATTCAAGACCTTCCTGTACTGTGACATTCATTCAAAACCATCTTGTACTGTGACATTCATTCAAGACCTTCCTGTACAGTGACATTCATTCAAGGCTTTCCTGTACTGTGACATTCATTCAAGGCCTTCCTGTACCGTGACATTCATTCAAGGCCTTCCTGTACTGTGACATTCATTCAAGTTCTTCCACGCCCTCTTTACACCTTTCACGTTTATCTCAAATTCCATCCCCCTCAAGTTTCTCGGTCACGCTCTGTTGTCCTCACCCCGGGGATTGCAAACAAAGATTGTGTTGTCATGTTATCAACTAGTGTCCTCAGTGTGTCATATCCAACGCCAGCCAATTTTCCATGCAACTTGCTCCACTAGTGTTTTGTCTTCTGGTTTTCGTCATCAACTGCACGTTGGTGATCTGGTCATACCATTTCAATCCTTCAGTCCTGGGATAGCACCTATTTATGAAAGTCTGTGGCTTCTTGGTTGTCGAACTAGCAAGTCACGTGCCTTTGTTTTAGACAAAGGCTTGTTGGGTGGTGCCCCTAGGACTCTATGAGACAGGGTAGAAAAGCATAGTGAGGAAGACACTGAACATGGTGTTGTCTGCAGCACATGTAGCGATGGATAGAACACATACTAAAAAAAAAAAACCTCCTCATAGCAGTACAAGGCAGTCCTTATTCTGTAATCCCCAAGCTAATAGAAGTAGAGGGATACAGAAAAACACGTGGAGAAGGGAAGTGGCGACAGAAATGACAATGGTAAAGACGACATGGAACGACCTTGAGCGAACAGCACAGGACAGGAGAGGACAGCACAGGACAGGACCGCACAGGACAGGAGAATTTGGCACAAATTAGTTGAACGCCATTGCTCCTAAGGGAGCCGAGGTGTGTTGATGATGCTTCGGGTTACTTATTGAAATGAATATGTTTTTATTATGATATGAAGCTCTAGTATTTCTCTTGATGCTACAGATATTGTTCACTGCCTAGGAGTGAGTTGCGTGCCTGAAAGGATTTACACATATTGACAGTATAGGCTCTATTTGGACACTGTGCAGCAGAATCTTCTTAAGGAACTACGGAATATTTTAACTTTGAACTGAAAATTTCCTTGGATGCTTAGTTGGCCGTGTGTCCCTTAACGATCCACTCTCGCAACGAGGCTTTAGTGCAATTCTGATCTTTCTTAGTTCATTTAAATTTGTTAGACAATCACTTTTATCCATTTTTTGTTGCCTAGTATTCTTCTTCTTCTTTTTTTTTCTCTCTTTCTTTGTTTCTTTCTACCTTTCTTTCATAAGAGTGCCAACTATTTACACATTTTCGTTTATTATTTATATCAATATAAATATGACAGTTTTAAAACAATAGATTAAAATACAGAGGTAGGTTGATAATATAAGATAGAAGATGCATCCTGGTGAGGAAGATTAGATGAGCTCCAACAAAACCAGTGATCCATGGCATCAACAAATGTTTAATGCAACATACCTTTGTCAACGGAAATAAGACCAAGAGTTTTATAGCAGAATCTTAATATAACCACCGACAGCTAAAACGAATAATGAAGATATCCTGAAAGGGACCAGTGCTGTAAGGCTACTTATGACTTCAATTCCTTCATTTGTTACCAATCAGCTCCTCATAGAACATAGACCTTCTAGAAACTCCTGCCAAGTCCTCTTGACCGTACCATCATCTCAGCTTCTATCCATATCCTTTTTATTTCTGTCTCCAAACCTCTCTTCCATGTTTTTATCTCCCCCTACTTTATTTCCCTGGGAATTCCAGAACATGGACTGGCTTGTAAAGCCATCAAGAGGTCTCCTCAAAGTGTGCCCTATCCATCACCAGGGTCTTCTTCCCATCTTTTGTTCCACTGACACTTGTATAGTTCATGTCACCAATCCTACAGTGGGGATAATGTCGTACCATTTCAATCCTTTTATTACTCGTGTTAGGAGCAATCAATCCACTTTCTATGGACATGTTATGAAGTGATAAAAACTGAAATATTTTGTGACCACAGGAAAGACTGATTGAAAGACCGATTGAAAGACTGATTGAAAGACTGATTGAAAGACAGGTACAGGACGTCAAAGAGAGAATAGACAGGACAGTTTGACATGGAAGGAAATCAGTTTGATAATTTATAAACAACACTGGGTTCAGGAAGTTACGAAGACAGAAGATCATCTTGACCTTTCTGAAGAAAGGAAGAATAGTATATATGACTTCTTCCGCACTCTCGATGACCGGATCGACTCCACCGGGCCAGGATATTCTTGACCATTCCTTATTCCGGACATCATCATTAAATGAATTTAGTTAAACGATTGGCTGACTGCATGTGCTTTCAGCAGGCACTTTGTAAGCCTTGCTTCATTGTCTTTTTAGGCCGTTCCCAGCCTGCCTGAGAGTGAGAACTTTGTTGACTCTCTTAGTCTGGCTTCTATCCTATGACCTTCCAGCTTCAGGTATCCTTCTCGTAGCCGGTATAGTTCTTTGGGTCATGAGGATAAACATGCATTCCCGCCATATCGAGGTGACAAGTAAGCCATTTTCCAACTATCGTTGTGAAGTTTTATCTCAGTTAATTATTTTATCAACACATCCTTCTAAAAATGTAACTTGCTCACGGTTTTCACGCTTGGCTATCCGCTGTCAGCTCTCTTCTGCACCATCCTTAAGTCTGCTTGATTCTGGCAATGATTATTCTAGTATCGATCCTAATCTATACGCCCGCCATTTCTTCATTCACCCAGCGCCCTCTCGGGACTAGATGGTGTATGAATCATGGCAGCGTCTCACTTCAGCTTCCATTGACAACCATAGTTTTGTGTTCAGTGATTTTCGGGGACATTACATGTACAGATTTGTACTTTTTCAGCTCAAGAGACGGGAGGTAAGAAATATTGAACACAAATAAACTATTGTATGTCTGTGCATTAGCTTTTGTGCTGGGGCTAATTATTATAAAATACAGCTTTGTTTCTAAAATTGATGTGGGCATGCCAGTTCTGGTTATGTTTTTCGCGGGTCACACATTTTAAGTTGATATCGGCTGGAAACTTCTTAGAGAATCACAGAAAGGACTGATGTGCTTTAAAAATATCGAAATTGATCTTCTGGTATTTAAAAACTGTGTTCAGTTACTGCCGTCAGAGTATGGCAGAGGTTGGAAGCGTCAAGAATTGCCTTAATTTGATATCGCTGATGCTTTGTGAAATATCCTGGACATTTTTTTTATTTTCCCTTCAGCTGCGGCCTTTAATTAACTTATGCTGACCTCTTGGTATGTACTGCTGGCTAAAGCTCTTCAAATGCCTTCTATATACTTCTTATATGTCTCCAGTTATCGTCTTTTTTTGGTCACCGTCTATATTTTTGTTCTCGACCATTCAGAACCCAACACTGCTCTGTCATTGTTTGACTTGATGCCTTCATTATGCGTCCCATACTCTACTATGTGTTTACCTGTTCTTGTTGTTCGACTGGTACTGAGTTCTTTCCATCACTTCTATATTGTTGATTTTGTCATATAATTGTAGCCCATTCTGTTCCAGGCAAGCTTTCATTTGTGAATGCTATAACTTCTTGGTTGTTCTTTTAGTTGCTGTCCACTACTGCAATTTCTTGTGAAACATGGAGCATTTCAAGGACCTATCACAACATCTGGAGAGGGACTAATCAATATGCATTAGCTAAATCAAATTAGATTACATGGAGATTTCCGTTCTCACATCTTGCTGTTTGTTGTATTCCCATCTCATTGCGCCAGTCTAGACATTATGCGTCATCTGGGATACCTTCTTTCTGAATGTTAGTCTTAATTTCAGGAAGGTATGTGATGAGCCTTTTTGTCATCACAACCAATAATATTTTCCCTTCCACACTGAGTAATGAAATTGGCCTGAACTGACTGATGAATGCGGAATATCATCGCTGTTTTGGGATGTATACTCAATTTACCCTGTTCCATTCTCTGCTTATGTGCTGGTTCTTTGCTTGCATTTTTCTAGAGGGTTTGGGCAGTGTCTACATTTTGCAGTATTTTGTGAGCACACTCTTGTTTCTGTGACCATTTAGTGCAGAGTGACCTGTTCTCCGTCTGAAGTTTTGGTTTGATATTTTCGTTCAATGTGGCTGATAGCATCTTCCTTATAAATTCGTGGCTGTTAGGTGTATGAAGAATCTTCTCATGTATTTACTTGCGTCCACGTGCTCAGCCAATCTTCTTTACATGTGTTTTTGATTATTTGTTTTATTGTTAACATATTCAATGGTTGGTCAATTTATGGCATTTGGGCTCCCTTCTTTGCCAGTTATCAGTTGCTTCATTCAATGTGATTTCTATGTCGCCAGGTATCCATTGCATGTAAATTTCTGGTCCTAAACAAGTTCATAATTTCGTGTCATATTTCTTGAACCTTCTGGATAGTATTAATTGAGTTAGTTTTTCATATTTCTATTGCCAAGAGGGCAGCCTGCGAGTCTGAGAAGACTACAATATCATTTCTTTCTTTTTCATTTGATTCAAATAGTTTAAAGATTTTAATTTTTCTGGATGGCGACTACATCTGCTTCGTAGTTTGTGCACGAGGTACCACAGGGACCTGCAATTTTGATTGGTTCTTTTGTATTGGGTGGGATGATTATGGCCCTATATCCTGCATTTATGACTGCTTTAAAAGCGGATCCATATTATAAGTATGCATAATAGTTAATAAACAAAAACTAACATACCATTTAACAAATAAGGAACTGCGCATTAAAAAAACCCTGTTAACTACTAATAACATAAGGAAAACCAATGAAATAAAAAAAACAACAACTAACACATTTTAATATAAATTGACACCACCAATAGCAATCAATTGCAAATGACAATATGAATTTGAATGTAACACAAAACTAAAAATAGAATAACATTAAATTCCCTAATTATAACCGACAATTATGTTGAACAGAGTAGACCATGATGGTAGACGAGCGGAGGCAATGAAGATCATTTGATGCTAGCCCGCTCTCCTCCCATTACCTTTTAAAAAAAAGGTAGGGATAATATATTCTTCATATTAACAGAAGGTTTACATGGCAAGTGTTTTCAGTAGTGTAGATATGAGTCTTTTATTTGCAGGTTGCAGAAGGTTTATACGTAATATTGGTTTTTTTACGTTCCATGTGAGGTAGTAAGTCAGGTACGGCTTGAGGGGTAATCTAATCTCTGGTGCTTCCCTGAAAGCTTTTGGTACCTTCGAGCGAAGGAGACCTTTTGAATTCGGTACCTGGAGTTGTTGTCCCTGATAAAATGTTTGTAGGGGTCATCCTTGTCAGCTCACAAGAACCTTTCCGCCGTTAGGATAATTGATTTCTCTCTCCTTAGTTTTAATGGTTCAATATAGATGGAAATCGCACATGAGCTGGTTGGGGTAGTTAGCAAGCCTTCACAGATGAATCTGAGTGTCTGGTTTTGTATGCGATCCGGTTTCAGCTTAAGTGTTGAGTTGACAGTGGCTTGAAGGAGTAGAGAGTAATCCACAACTGAGCGCACGTATCCCAGGCACAGTTGTCGTAGCGTGCACTGGTTGGCTCCCCAATTAGTGCTTGCCAATCGCTTTGGGAAGTTCAGTCTTCTAGAGGCCATTGCAATCAGAGAGTCAACGTGTCTTTTTTTATGTGAGTCTGGTATCTAGCTGTAATCCTAGATAAGTTGGATTGTTCTCTTTAGCTATCTTTGTATTATCAAGTTTTAAATTCAATTCTCTTCGTATTGTTTTGTTGCTGAGTGTGAATATAGTGTAGACTGTCTTGCTCGTGTTGATTACCATTTTCCACAACCTGCAGTAGGTTGTTAGAGCAGCCAGTGCACGGTTTAGTTTCTTTTGCAATTGCTAAAGGGGACTTCCCTTCTGCCCATAAGACTATGTCATCGGCAAACAGGGCGCTGGATATTTCAAGGTGGTCTTCCAGGTCGTTGAAGTATATTACGAAAATAGTGCCACTTAGGGCCGAGCCTTGTGCGAGGCCTTCTTGAATTGTCCTTTTTCCTGATGCTGTTCCGTTGGAAGTTGGGAAAATGGTTCGATTTGTGAGAATCTCTTTAATCCAAAGAAACATTCTTCCTTCTATGCCCATCTTTTGCATCTTGAAGAATACAACCATCTCTCCATACTTGATCGTATGCCTGCTTGAGGTTCACGAAGACTGCGGCCACATGGTTTTTATCCTGGAAAGCATCAGCAATTTGCTACACCAATCGGATTACCTGGTCGATAGTCTGCCTTCCCTTTCTAAATCCTGCTTGGTCGGGATGGAGGGCTTTCCCTTTCTCTAAACACCAGTAGAGGCGTGCATTTATCGTACGTTCCGACATTTTCCCGCTGTAAGAAGTCATGGTGATGGGCCAGTAGCTACTGACTTCGCCTGGTGGTTTATCGTTTTTGAGAAATGGGATAATATTAACCGGTTTCCATCATTGTCACTGGATTTCTCCCCTTGCTCTGCAGTTATGGTCCAACAGTGGCCAAACTTCAGAGTATCTACTGAGGGTCTTCAAAGGTATATACCTTTTGCTCAAGATTACTCTTGGCAGAGATTTAAATTGAAGAATGATACTTCAATTCTAGGGAACCTCAAAGGAATTTAGGAAATCAAGTATTACAGCTATGAAAAGAAAGAATTTTGCTCACATGATAAGCCCCCAACTGATTTCAGTAAAATATTATTTCAATAGCGCTGTTTATGGATATTTAACTTGAGACATACGGGTGCAGTTAACTCAAACTAATTAAATCAACTTTAAACGTGTACATATATAGATAAAAAATTTAATAATCAATTATAGTTAACAATGTAAAATAAATAAGGGAATATTTAGCCTTAAGGGTTTATCACAGGTGATGTTCTTATTCTCTAAAAATGTATTGTTTTAAGAGTTCATTGACAGCTTTAAGTGGGTACTTAGCTCCCAGTATGATGTTGGTTGGCTTCTGCTCCAGCCGATGTTGGTTCTTTGCAGGTTGAAGACTGGTTCTCTCGTTACTGGTCAAATCTGGTGGCTGTAACACGTCCCTCGTAGTATCGTGGGGTAATTACGAAGATGGTCCAGCGTCTTCAAGATCCGCCTGATGCAGGTGTCTAGCTTTCACTGAAGGCCACTTATACCGCAAACTTGCTCCACAGTTTAGTACCACGATTTGGTACCACCGACTAGTATCATGAAATGAGAGAGAAACAAATATCCCTCTTGAGTACTGGGTCTCCTGACACGAAAATCAGGTGTCCCTCCCTTTCATTCCACCATCACATCTGCCTCAGAACTTTACCCTCTCTGAGCATTAATGTTAATCCCAGTGAGCGGAAAACATCCATTGCATTTATATTGAACATGTTTACATTTACATATGCACTGGTTGAAAAGGTTAATATAACAAGTATGTACATCAGTCCTGTCATCATCCACTCCCTGCTCCATATGGAACTTGGGACTACCTCTGCTTTAGGTTATCTATGAGAAACCAGCATGAAGCAGTCATCAGCTCTTGCAGTGGTTGTTCATGAAACCATCATTCTATATGCTGCGGCTGCCAGCCTCTTATGACTTGGACATCCACTAGCAATTTTCACATGTTAATATTGCAAAACATAGAATGATAAAATGTACAAATTACCCCAAATAACTTTGGACAATACAGACTTCTGGCACAAGGAAATATGTATCTTGGCAACTTGGTGAAGATGCCTCCACTTACAAGCTCCATATGGATCTTGGGATAGGTTATTTGAGAAACAGTAGCAGTCATCAGCTCTTGCAGTGGTTGTTCATGAAACCATCATTCTATATGCTGCGGCTGCCAGCCTCTTATGACTTGGACATCCACTAGCAATTTTCACATGTTAATATTGCAAAACATAGAATGATAAAATGTACAAATTACCCCAAATAACTTTGGACAATACAGACTTCTGGCACAAGGAAATAGTATCTTGGCAACTTGGTGAAGATGCCTCTTACAAGTAATCTGGGATATTATTTTACAGTAGACTCCCATTATGATTTAGTGTTCAGGTTCCTAGGATGCCGGCCTTTCCGTATTAGTAAATGTAGAGTTTTCTTGCCGTGTAAGTCCAGAAGATGCTCAAATACGTTGTCCGGTCCTTTAAAGTAGAATCCTGATTCTATTTCTTATTCTGGGTTGTCTGACTATCTTCTTGACGAGTTGAATTATCAGTGCCGTAGAATCCAAATGTGGTAGATTATAAGCAACAATCGGCCCACGTATCCACATTGCTACAATATGAAAAGGCTCCAATCAGAAATGTTGTATTTTACATCTCAAATGCCAAATCAATAGCAATCAACTTGCGTACTTTGGCAGGGGCTATCCCTATTTCACTCTCATGGAAAATTCCTGCGTGACACATAAGATGTGATTTTTTCACAAGTCACTACCATATAAGGTATTTTCTCTTCCGTTGATATTGATCATGTTTACAACCCGCCATTTCATAGATCTATTACTGATAATATATTTCAAGACTGACCACTTACCGTAATTGTTGCCTACAAAAAATGTGCCCGGAAACGATTATATCACTTCATGTGTGTCTTTAATGCGTGTCTTTAATCTGTCACTAGATGGATATTTATCAACTCGTTCCTGTGTAAACAAACAACTATCAAGCAACAAACCAGCCAGACAGAAAAAACTATCAGTGATAAGACAACTGACTGTGGTGTGGCGTAATTTGTCAACACATGCCTCGTTTCGTGAAAGCAAGACGGAACGCAGCATACTAGGGTGTGACACAGCGTGGAATTTTTTTTTGTTTTTTTTTTGCTTTGAATGTTAACGCAAGTCAGCAAATATTAGCCAAAGCAGATCCGGTTTGCTAGGGGAAGTGTAGTAAGGAGGAGCAAAAACATGGCGATACTGAAAATCGTATCTGCGGGAAAGAAAATTAAAAGCTACAAGCGCATGCATTGTATAATACGGTTGAAAGTGAGGGAAGTCTTGAAAGGATATGTACGATATATGAAATCCAGAAGGAAGAGGCGAAGACGTAAGTAGCATTAGAGAAATTTAAGATTTTACTTGGTTATCACATCTAGTACTATCAAAACGATAGACTTTGGATAATCCTAATAACTGCATGCCTTAACTGATTTCGATTAAAATCATATGAAATGGAAGCTCCCAATCAGGAAAATAAAAATAGGAGTATAAGAAAAGGACAGATAGAAGTGTTTAGTGTGGAGGAAAAATTGGTAGGATACATGCACATAGTCACTCAGAAGGATGGGTTCTTGAGGACAAAACTGTACCACACCGAGGAAGCTCTCCTATACGCCCGCGCTCGCACTATATAAAGAAGCAACGCTAGGTTCAAAAACACACAAACCGCCAGAGTGAAAGACTGAGGACGAAAAGTAGCTGCCAAGACTAATACTGTCCTATCTGAATGCAGTGCAGACATACTTCACTACAAACCATTCCTACACTGAGCTTATGTCGATTCTAAAGGGTACGTAGGATTACTACAGATATTTGTATGAATAATATCATTTTATTTCAGGTTTTGTTTAAAAATTGAGTCTATCAGATCTAACATTTGTCTATAAGGGTATGCCTGATGAAGATTGAAACCCACAATATAACCTCCACAGTCATTGTCAGGGCTAACTTAACCAGTCCTTGTCAGGACTATATAACCATGATAGTCCTTGTCTGGGATACTATAACCTACCAGCAAGTACATCACTGACTTGGCATGTTAATGTGGAAGGCAAAGGTTGCATCATACCCATGTACTCATATTATTTGATTTATTCATGTACTTGTAACAAACACACATTGGCCACCAGTGTAACAAACCATCAATTCACCAGTGTAGCAAACAATGTCGGTGTTGGAATGATGATGTGTGGTGTGTTGCATAGTTATGGTATCTCCAGTGTTGCAAGGATAAACTCGTAATAATGAAGACTGGACGAATGATGCAAATGGTCAACTCGACCGACGCAGTGTTGTGTATCTAGGTCACCTTGCTCGCCAAGTGTTGAGGCGCTAGCAAAGGCAATGTTTATCTGGAGTGAGAGTGCAAGGTACGCGAATGGATGGAATGTTCTGTGAGTTGACAATTAGACTGGACACTCACTCACTCATAGCTGGAAGTCAATGACATAGACTACTGTTGACGTTTTCTTATAATTTAATGCGACGCACACTCCGACAACACAGTTTACAGGTACTTGAACAGGTTGGCACAAAAATCATCGTATACTTGAAAAATGGGTGACAACATCAAATGGACATTCATGTAGCAGGTGAATACAATAGAACGATAGTAGGCAAGCATTCAATATTCTGGTTGTCTATCGTCTCATGCCTTAACTGATTAATCGCATCAGTTAATGTGAATACATAATCATCAACAATGGTTCACTGACAGAACCTTCTTCTAGCTAAGTCTTTCAAGCCGTAAATTCAGCCGACTCTCATGACGACAATCTTAAATAGACAAGGAGTGGACTTCAATCATATAGGTCTTGGTATCGCCATCAGGTAATAAGGCATTCCTGTTCTCTGATCGATAATCCGAATAGACCGAAAGTGGGATCCAAAATGGCGCTAGTTCCAGTGAGCGTCGCTCACTCTGAAGATGTCTTAAACGAAAATGAAGGCTCCGTTCATTACTCAAATAATATATTGGGCTTTCCATATCCCATGATAAATGTTGCATATGTCCAATGCATAGTGCTGCTAGTAGAAGAGTCGTCTAAGTACAATCAAGCAAATACATCGGCAGACCGTATAACGTCTGCATATAGTTAGGCCTAAGGCAAGTTCAGTAAATATTTCTGCTTTACCTTAAGTCCAGAAAAACACTAGCAAATAGCACACGCCATCCCTTGGCTTCAAGAATAACTGTTGGGGGGAATTACGGACATTATAGTCATACTGAGAAAACTTCTCCTTCCCCAAGGATCAACCACAATGACAAAATCTTCGGACTTTTTCGTCCGAGCAAAAAACACAGTTCGCCATCACGGAAACCTCTCGTCGACACTAAATCGACGCATGCGCAGAAATGCATTTGACCCCAGAGTTCAACTCAAAAAATAGGCCGACATAGACATTACAAAGATACAAAGATATAAGACCGAATCACCTTAAATAGTCAAGGAATAAATATAAACTTGGGCCATAAACATTCTAAGCAAGACCAATCTGTTCCTGGCCATACCAGAAGCAAACTGACGTAAATCTAGTATTCATACGCCAGGTTGAGACACAAGAAAAGATAACCCATATAACCGAATATAACATCGACCAATCAGGGTTCTGTCCCTTAAATTATCAAGAAAGTATTTTGATTCTCAAATAAATACTTTTCATCAGACAAATAGATATTACTTTACATTTGTATGCCTACCAACAGTAATCTGTGCGCCACAGACTACCACACAAACGAATCTGTGTGCAACAGACTACCACACCCCCCGGGAAAAAAAATGAAAATCATATTTTTTTTTATCTGAGAGCAACATACAATAGACTCACAACGCACGAATAATGCGCAGATGAGAAATATCGGCGATTTATAACGCCAAATTAAGGCAAAGTCGAAGTATAGATCGACCGGTGAGAATATATCTCAACGTCTCAGAGAAAGTATTTCTCTAAGTATAAATATTTCCAGGGAGGTGTCACCATCGCATACTACAATACTGGCAATGACACAATGCATACAATAATTTCAATCACAATTTCATATTAAGTACCATAAGTTCATGATTGACAAAAGAAAAATCATCAAAGGACTAGCGGTGAATAAAAATTATTGAACCGCTAAATGTTTATACAATCACTATATCATATATTACAAATGTGTACATATTTTGATAAAGAAAAAGAACTGTTGTAAAGCTAGACATATTAGAAAGTCCAAGATTTAACAGTTAAGTAGAGTCATGTTGAGATCTACCATCACAACGAGATCTATCAAAATTCTTATCTCTGTTGAGCCCATTGCTCCTATTTGAACACCAGTTAACATAGTTATGATTGTTATTTCTCTTCTGAACAAAATATTTATTTGATGGTTTTTGTTGTCCTGGAGAACAATTATTACAATGTTGATAACCGTTATGAAAGTTCTTATAGTCACTAGGACCAAAATGTTGAGGACAATTAAATTGCCTCCAGTTCTTTGAAGAAGAACTATTATCATATGGACGCGTTTGGTAATGTCCACAATCACGATTATTTCTCTTAGCAAAATTGCTTTTATTTTTTCCTGTGTCAATGTGCTTAATAGGTACATCGTACTGTCTGAGCTGAGTACGATGGGTACTAACAGTTTTGTTTTCTTTTACCAACTTATCAGGAATCTGAAAATTCGATGCACGGTTTCCCTGAGGAATCTTATCATGACACTTATCAAAGTCCTCACCGTGATCCAAACTTAATTTACCTTTGTTGGCCTGACGCCAACTCCCATTAGAGGCAGTATCGTTATTCCGTGGGAAACCATATTTTCCACGAAAAGATATGTTCACATATTGCTTAGTGTTACTATGAGCATTGAGATCTGTCGCTGGCTCTTTGCATTAGCAACATGTTGACCATCATGTTTATGTTTCAGTCTATCCACCTTAGTAGTAGATAACACATTATTGTATAAAACAATATCTAATAAACTGTCAACTCTTTTACGAAGTTTTGTAACTTCCACCTCTGCCATAGCTTTCTCTCTAGTAACAGCTTTGTATATTCTTTCGTTGGTTTTAATTTTTCTGTCATAATCCAACCTTATGTCTTGTAACTGAGAAATAAGAGTCTTCTCTTTAGCCATACTATCTTTAAGATCTTTTCTCAACTTTGTCATCTGAGATGTAGCTTCTAAAACCTTAGCCTTTTCTTGAACAAGTTCAAGTTTGAGTGCTTCCATAGCACTATGATGAGTAGTCATAGGTTCATCCACTTTCTCATCCTTTACCTTATTCGCTCTCAACTGTGTCAACTCCAGTTGTAGTGACTGAATCTCACTATCCTTGCTATTTTTAAACTTATTAATCTCTTCACGAGATCCATCTTCCTCCTTATTGCAATATCTCGCACATGATTCACCTCACTTCTTAACTCAAGAATTGTTTCTTCATAAAACTTCTTGTCTTGACTGTCCTGAGCTTTTAATTTCTCATAGTCCAGTTTGACTTGGTTTAGCTCATTATTACGAGACTGTTCTTTACAAAGATGATTGTTCTTCATTGAGCTCACTTCAACTATCTGGCTATCCAATAATTGTTTTAATGAGGTTATCCATCCTCTAATTCTTTTTTCAGACTAAGAGAAGAGTCATAGACTTTCTTATTATCTTCTATCAACATCATCATTTTATCCTTTAATATTGTATTTTCAGAATTCATTTCTGATAAGTTATCAGTAAGAGCTTTCTTATCACTTTGAAGCTCATTTATCTTTTTTTCAGCTCCACAGCTAAGAGTTTCCCCTCGCTTTCCATATCTAGTTTTTTCATTCTCTCCTCATGTTCTCTTTGATGCTGTTCATCTTCTTTGTCTATTTTTTTCAATTCAGCTTTCAGTTTATCAATGTCCAATTTCTTTTGTTCAGCTTTGTCATATCGACTGATAGCAAACTCTTCCAACTTATCACCCGTCTTGCCCAGGGATTTCCCTTGCTCAATAAAGTAATCTAAAGTCGACATAATGTCTAACAATATGTGACTAGTTACCTGAAAAAGTCAATGAAAGCAAGTTTTAATAAACTTGAATAATTAGCTCACTTTATCCCAATCTCTGTTGGAGACAAGCCTTTAGTAAGGTCTTGTATACTCACTTGTATAACAATAATAATGCTAATAATAAACTATCAGTTTATTCTATACCACAAGTGCACTACACATAGTGTATAATCAAATATATCTTATATAGCATATGTCAACCAACAACATAAACAAAGCACAAATAAGAAAGACAATATGACAACATTCGCAGAAATCAAATAAGTTAAATAGGAAAACTGAAGAAAATTATCACAGAACCTGTGATGACAACTGCGAGGACATAAACAACACAAATGACGTCACAGTGTATAAATATAAAGTTGTATAGAACTAAATAAAAGGAAAGAGGAGACCTACAAGTACAAACAAATCAAAACAAAACTGAAAAACAGAAAAATATTACAAAAACAACGATAGGTACAGTCGTCACAACAAATTGTCGCTAGCAAATTTTCAATCAAGAAAATTGCTCCTACTGAACGCTATTATAAGACCTCTATGACGTGGTACTGTATCTCTTATAATAGTCACCTACCCAACCGAACCCGCAGACAAAAACACAACAATATTACATGTAAACATTTAAACATAAATATATTTATATCATATAATGGAATGTAATGTGTTGCAAGCAAGTCTCAGTTATTATCACACAATGGCACAGTTTCTGATGAAAAGAGAATAAACTGCCACTTTAATAAATAATTAATTCTGGCCTAAACTATTACAAAGTTCAACAATGAGCAGTGCATGAAGATCCACCGTTGATAGTTCATATCGCTATAATAAGTAGGACTTCTCAATTCGGCTGCACTGTACTTTTTGCTAACACATTTAAATATTCGATCCAAACCTGCTGTGTAATGATGTCTGTACAATGTCAACAAGCGCTGACCTAGTTACTGTATACGCTCGATAGGTCACGTGAAAAACAGTGCTGACATATTGTAGACTTGTACTGCTGGTGTGTAGTATCAGGCATCAAGCAACAATCAGTAGTTGACTTCTAAATCTTGTCTACTGCGAAGGTTAGGCCCAGAAATCTGGCCACCAGTGTAACAAACACACATTGGCCACCAGTGTAACAAACCATCAATTCACCAGTGTAGCAAACAATGTCGGTGTTGGAATGATGATGTGTGGTGTGTTGCATAGTTATGGTATCTCCAGTGTTGCAAGGATAAACTCGTAATAATGAAGACTGGACGAATGATGCAAATGGTCAACTCGACCGACGCAGTGTTGTGTATCTAGGTCACCTTGCTCGCCAAGTGTTGAGGCGCTAGCAAAGGCAATGTTTATCTGGAGTGAGAGTGCAAGGTATGCGAATGGATGGAATGTTCTGTGAGTTGACAATTAGACTGGACACTCACTCACTCATAGCTGGAAGTCAATGACATAGACTACTGTTGACGTTTTCTTATAATTTAATGCGACGCACACTCCGACAACACAGTTTACAGGTACTTGAACAGGTTGGCACAAAAATCATCGTATACTTGAAAAATGGGTGACAACATCAAATGGACATTCATGTAGCAGGTGAATACAATAGAACGATAGTAGGCAAGCATTCAATATTCTGGTTGTCTATCGTCTCATGCCTTAACTGATTAATCGCATCAGTTAATGTGAAAACATAATCATCAACAATGGTTCACTGTCAGAACCTTCTTCTGGCTAAGTCTTTCAAGCCGTAAATTCAGCCGACTCTCATGACGACAATCTTAAATAGACAAGGAGTGGACTTCAATCATATAGGTCTTGGTATCGCCATCAGGTAATAAGGCATTCCTGTTCTCTGATCGATAATCCGAATAGACCGAAAGTGGGATCCAAAATGGCGCTAGTTCCAGTGAGCGTCGCTCACTCTGAAGATGTCTTAAACGAAAATGAAGGCTCCCGTTCATTACTCAAATAATATATTGGGCTTTCCATATCCCATGATAAATGTTGCATATGTCCAATGCATAGTGCTGCTAGTAGAAGAGTCGTCTAAGCACAATCAAGCAAATACATCGGCAGACCGTATAACGTCTGCATATAGTTAGGCCTAAGGCAAGTTCAGTAAATATTTCTGCTTTACCTTAAGTCCAGAAAAACACTAGCAAATAGCACACGCCATCCCTTGGCGTCAAGAATAACTGTTGGGTGGAATTACGGACATTATAGTCATACTGAGAAAACTTCTCCTTCCCCAAGGATCAACCACAATGACAAAATCTTCGGACTTTTTCGTCCGAGCAAAAAACACAGTTCGCCATCACGGAAACCTCTCGTCGACACTAAATCGACGCATGCGCAGAAATGCATTTGACCCCAGAGTTCAACTCAAAAAATAAGCCGACATAGACATTACAAAGATACAAAGATATAAGACCGAATCACCTTAAATAGTCAAGGAATAAATATAAACTCGGGCCATAAACATTCTAAGCAAGACCAATCTGTTCCTGGCCATACCAGAAGCAAACTGACGTAAATCTAGTATTCATACGCCAGGTTGAGACACAAGAAAAGATAACCCATATAACCGAATATAACATCGACCAATCAGGGTTCTGTCCCTTAAATTATCAAGAAAGTATTTTGATTCTCAAATAAATACTTTTCATCAGACAAATAGATATTACTTTACATGTGTATGCCTACCAACAGTAATCTGTGCGCCACAGACTACCACACAAAAGAATCTGTGCGCAACATACTATATTATTTGAACATGTTCTGCAAGTAGATACTTGTCTTATCATGCTATATCTGACTTGTACTGAACCATGTATCATTCATCCAATACACATACACTGAGACAAACTCGCCCCATGAACAAAAGGGAATATGTGAGCTCCATGCAACTGAACAGCCACATATTACTCCTTGTTCCAGGTTTATATTTGAGTCTTCGAGCTGAAGTCCTAAGTTATTCAATCCCGCTGCCTATAACTTCAAAGGAGCACAGTAGTTGAAGCTTTACAGACCTTAGTCCCCCTCAGTCATCGGGTGGGCTAACGGACCAGACTTTCAACAAGAGAGAAGTGTGTCACTACAATTGTTCAAAAAGATGAGAAATACAAGACTCATTCCAGTGTTCTATGGGAGCAGTCAAAAGAAACATTTTGTCGATGACGAATAACGTTCAGTAAATTTCTAGGATAGTTAAAGACTAGTGCCAGAAAACTTGTGGAAGACTTTAGTTAAAGAATTCAATTGGAAAATCCAATATTGTTTTATTAAGTTATATATATATATATATATATATATATATATATATATATATATATATATATATTATATATATATATATATATATATATATATATATATATATATATATATATATATATATATATGTATATATATATATATATATATATATATATATATATATATATATATATATATATATATATATATATATATATAGCTATATATATATATAATATATATATATATATATATATATATATATATATATATATAGTAAAATCATCAGCTGTAAATATACTTCTCCATTTACACCATCTTCCAACACTCACCATTCATTACAAAATTTAGATAGAAGTAAATAAAGAGGGTATATTAATTGTATTAAACAGCTTTATTCATTCATTAAAGTTGAAGTTGAGTTTGTTGAATTGTTAGCACTAGTAGTCACACAGCAGGGTGGCACAGTAAGGTCTGGCTGTTCTATTTCAGTTCCATGTACTTTCGCAGCCGTGACTATCGAGTGATACCAGTGTACTTCTCTGTCACTGTGACCTCACACATTCTGGAGAGTAACATTATTCTATTCCTTCTCCAACACTATTATCAACGTTAAAAAAACCTTACGCTACATGTGGCCATCTCCGATCTGTTTACGTACTAATCCGGACACTCCCATTCACTGGTCGGAAATGTGTTATGCACTCGCAAATAACATTTCACTCTACAGATCCAGGCGTCAGTGTGGGTTCAAACGAAAGTCCGTGATTGCAATAATTAGTAAAGATGGTTGATGAAGCCCAGACATGACAAGAATTGGAGGAATAAAGTGTAAACAATGAATGAATCGAAATCACAACTGCTGTCAGAGGTGGGAAAAAAGAAAGTGAAAAGCACAGAATGAATTACAGGGTGGCACAGAAAAATGTAACGAATGAGGTTATTTCATCACAATCATGTAGGTACAGTGCCAGGTTCGAAACCTGCTGCAGGCGGTTTGGTAGCAAATCGCTTTGTGTGGATTTTTAACAATGGTATAAGCGCCGTACCGTTCAGAAAGCAATGGCAAACTACTGAATGTAAAAAATTGCCTAGAAAAAATCACAAACAGCCAATAAAAGCTGGGGTTGATTGCCACGTCCTGTAAAGGATAAGCAACTAACTTTTAACCTGGTCTGGCCCTGGTGCCTTTTTTTAGTTTGGTTTTTAGGAGGCTGAATTGTAGTTCATCTAGATTGAATTTCTGATCAAATATACTGTCCACAGCCTTATGTGCTTTCAGCATGCGTTTTATAAGTGTCTTGATGGCTTTATCTAGGTTGGCTCTTTTATATGTTTTATTGACCAGCAAGGAATTGATTTACGGTTCGGGCCTTTTCTCTGTTGGAGGTAGCTGTGTTATTGTTCAGACTTTTTATCGGTGTTGGTTTTCCCCTCTGGGATGTCCCTGCTACGGTATCAACGAGTTTCTATCAGTGTGCAATGAAGATGGTCCTTAACAACCAAACCAAACCAAACTAAACTAAACCAAACCCAACCAAACTAAACTAAACTAAACCAAACCAAACTAAACTAAACCAAACTAAACAACACCAAACTAAACCAAACCAAACTAAACCAAACCAAACTAGCATAGAACCTCGAATTTTCCCTGAGTTCTTAAAAGGTGTGAAATTCTAACGTGTCCCCCCGATCTTTCATTCCATTTAATATAAAGAAAGACCTCTGAAAAATGCATTTTATCATTCGTTTGCCAGAGATTTAAAGAAACACTAGCGTATAGTTGAATCCTGCTAGATTCCATCTAAATTGTTGGCTATATTGGAGTGATTCTTTTCTGTGCACGGTATAATATATTTGTTAAAGTGATCAGTGGTCTAGTGCTTTCATTTTATTTCACTGGATTGTGTGTCAATTTAAATCTATTAAATTAAACCCATTTCAAAGTTCCAGTGTAAACTAAATGATATATCTATAAGTTATTTCCCAATACAATAGATGCTTAAATTAATTTTGAAGCGGTTAAGGGATTTTTAACTATTTAATACAGTTTAGTTCTGTATATATAGATGTGTGTTTTTAACTATTAGACTAGCGGGGAGTTTTTCTTGAATTTATATAATCAAAGACGCGAGTGTATAAAATAGTTTTAACTGTAAATTTACCACGCGCTAGAATATGATTAATATTGGAAATTATGTTGTCATGTTTTTCTATCTTTTCCTATAGAATGATCATACAACCTTTGCGTCCCAGCAATAAATTATATAGAGTCTTCCAGACTCAGTTCTTAAACCTCCAGAACATTTGATGAAACATTTGTAAATTTAATCTTGTGGCGATCTTTGTTTTGGGATCCCGCAGCCTGAATTTATCAGAAAGAAAGCAACCCCAAGTATATTCAAATAATACTCATCAAACAAATTAAAGTCTGTAAAGATTAACTGGAGAAGAACATTGCCAGAGCTATATTTATATTATTATTCCTGTTCTACTGTGGAAAAAAAATATCATTTAAGAACACTGACAGTTTTTCGTCATCACGCTAGAAAAGTTTTTCTACCACCAGCGGTGAAAATACACGAGACCACACCGATCTCACCCCCGTATCTGTGACTGTGCCATCCCTTAGAAACTTTACCTAAAACCAACAGAAACACTAATGCTTCATCGTCCAGCGATTACGAGACTATTTGCTACAAGCCAAACTCGCTAATCTGGGGCTGAAATTCGAAGGAAAAAAAAAAAACAATTCCATTTGTCAAGTGTTTAATTGCTGTTGTAAATTTTTCTATGGAGTGCCAGATTCCACGATCGGTAAGTGTGTGTGAGAAACTGAGTGTTGGCCATCACGAGCGTGCATGAATGAATGAGATTTATTTTGTAAACCTTATAATTGGTTTTACCTGGTAATATTTTTACCGTATTCATTGTATTTGCTCTTTTAAGTGGGATTTCTTAACTTTGGTTATTTCCCCTCCCTTAACTCTGCTTATTCAAGGGAAAACATTGTTTGAGAAAATAATAGGACTTGTTTCCTACCGCCACACTTAATATTGTAACACTTCTTATCAGAGTAACAAAATTTACTGTTGGGTTAAATTATCTATCTCTGATAACCCCCCCCCCCTGTCTATTGGACTGGGTCTTTCTTTGTTAATACAAGCGGGAAGGGCAGATTGGATACTCCTCCTCATACCCCCCCCCCCCCCATCTTGTTATTTGTATTTTCTGTATGATAATAACAGGTATGTTATTACAGAATGCTGATAATAAAGACAGATCAATGTTAATGAACGCCAACACTGATACCGCCGCTGTGTTTCCTTCAGTTGATAAAGTTAGTGTTAAAGATATTATGTGGTTCAGTGATAAAGGCGTAACTGAGTTCTCCTTATATAGGCCACGCCCCCACAGGGCTATTTATAAATATGTTATTACTGTCACTGCCTGGACTGTTCAAAGTGAGTGTGTATTGGTGCATTCGTTCGTCACAGCAACACACATAGAAGCCATGTAGCGTAGAACGACTGGTAACAGTTAATGAACAGTTTTATTAACGCTACACACACACTCACGATGACACAGACGAAAATTACAGCATAAAGTACAAACATCAATCACAGCGCCTAGTGGCGCACACCTCATAGAAATACACATCCACCATGTTCCTTAAAGAACTGCGTTCACCGCAGTTGTACATATGGCCTCAAAATACGGCCTCATACATATGGCCTAATCCCTCAAAGACTGCCTTCACCGCAGTTATAAATATGGCCTTATAAAGTCGATAAGTCTCCGACTCTTAAATGTCTTCTTCATAGAGCTCAATTACAAAATAATAGTGCACTCCTCATCGAACGTGCACAATAGCTAAATCCCTCAAGGACTGCCTTCATAACAGCTTCATAATAGCTCCATTAATCTTCACACTGCAGTTATATCCAATACGGCCTGTACAAAATCCTGGCCTTCATAATAGCTCCATTAATCTTCACACTGCAGTTATATCCAACACGGCCTGTACAAAATCCTGGCCTTCATAATAGCTCCATTAATCTTCACACTGCAGTTATATCCAATACGGCCTATACAAAATCCTGGCCTTCTGTTACGGTGTTATTTTAAATGACGGCGTCTGCTGGGGTTTAGCAGTGCGCAACGTTTAGGGGTCAATAACATTAATAGAATATGTCGATATTTTACGGTATACTGAACGCGAAATATATGCTAAGATTATGACGTATTCGCGTTGGGAAGGTCACGCTTGGTGACTTGGTTACATGACCCCTTTTTACGCTATCCGTCAAGCAGAGAAGTCGTGTCTTGTATTTCTTCCAAGGAGAGGCTTAGTATATAGCCGATATATGAAATCAATATAGAACTCAGGGTCAGTTCAAATATTAAATTAAAGTATGATTATTAAGTAAATTAAATGATGGAAGGAGAATCGTATTATGATTCAGTTTTGTAGCTGTCAAGAACTCATGCGCTCATTTCTGGCTGTTGACTACAGCAGCGCATGTACATAGCCATGATGTTCATCTGACACATTATATTGACACGGACGGACCTGAATATTATGCACGTAATTACTAATGAACTATATATGAATGTATACCAATGTGAACTGTCTTCGTGCGTCAACTTGTAATAAATATTGGACTCGAATCGAAGACTTACCCACATTACTTTGATTACGTTTGATTGCTTCAACTTGCATTGTTGATGGTCCTTTGACCTGATGAACTCTTCTTTGTAGGAAGTTTGTAGTAATAATGAATCAGTTCGTACGGAACCGAGGTTCGCTTGGACATAAAGTTTTGTAATGATAGATAAGCAAGCATACCAACTAAACTTATAATAATCGAACGAAGGACACCCCAACACCAGCAAACCACCCACGCAACAATGGTGGCCAATGTGATGTGGAACTGGAATTTAATTGTAAAAAAATACTCAAAGATTATCGAGTTGAAAGAAATAAATTTCCTTCGAGCGAAATGAACACTTTTTGTATCTACACCGATGACGTCACACACCCTTGACAACAGGATGAATCAGTTGTAGCGATGGCAGCCGCCTTTCGACGTCTTTGAAGAAAAGTATTTATAAACGCTTAATCGAACATTGGAAAATAGATTCAATCAACATGGGCATGAAATATAGGTCCTACTGTCCGTTGGCGAAGCAAGCATTGTATGAATCCATCGAGGCAAAAAGATAAGTAACTTACTTGAATGTTACAATAAGTTAGTCCTATTTGTCCGACTTCACGCCATGTTCTTTTTTTTTACCATGTTAAATGTTGTTTCTGTCTTTTTACATGTAGTGGGAGGTTGGTTTGGGAATGCTAGATACGTCTACAATGTCGCTTCGCAGACCGTAGAATCTAGCATCGTTCGATAGGAACCAGTTTGACTATCTTCGGCTGACGAAGAATCCGCTAACGGTTGCGGCTTACTTCGTTCGTCCCCGAATTCAGTCGAATATTAGTTGTTAGTTGTAAGGTTACGTGATACTCGTTGTATTTTCGCTGTACTAAGTTTTATTTTTATTCAGTTTTGTTATTTGTTCGTGCTATCAGTTGTTAATTCTAACCTGACTATCTTTTATTTATGAATATATATTTTAACGTTTGTCTATGAGTCCATGTATACGTCATTATTTCTTGTGTACGCAGGTTCATTCTGAATTTGATTTCAACCTTGAACTTCTTACTTCCGATTATTCTGCTCGTTTTGGTATACTTAGTTTATAAAATCATTTAGTTTTGTGAAAGTGTCACTTTTGTATTGTACTATTGTACTGTAAAGCCTTGGTTAATCATGTGTATTGTCTTCATTAATGTCATGTTCTAATAATATTTATATGAATTAATTTTAATAATATATTTAATTAATTTGATTAATTTTTAGCAACTTTGATGATGACTTAGGGGGATTGCATCAAGCTGCAGTAGTAGTCCAAGACTTTAATAAAGCATTTTATAGATGATGAATAAGGCTTAAAGTCATAACTTGATAATTATAAGTAAATATTAATTTAAAATAATTTATTGAATTATATTCTGGTATTCACACCATGGATAGGTGTTGAATTGAAAAACTATATCTATAATATAGTAATTTGTACACTTTTATAGTACTACAGTGTTGACTTAGCACATATCTTTAATTGATTAATATAATTAAGAAGGGACAATGCCCATAATTATTTAATAGTGATATTAGGTGCATGATATAAATTCGGCATCCTAAATAAATAAATATCATAACTATTTATGATATATATTATTGATTACACATAATATTAGTATAAAATATTGCATAGTTGTTGAACTTACAACAATTATTAAGAGGATATTATATTTGGTTATTGAGTGTTCATACGTGGAGTATGTACAAATAATTACATAGATTCTATTGTTGACTATCATAGATCTGTAATTCCTTACAATATTAACGTCAAGATGCTTGCGTTAGACCATTTTGTTAAAATTGGAAAGGATTATGGCTACAAATCACAGGAACTTCGTCAGTTTGCAGAAGCAGAACTTGCTAAATATGAAGCCAAAGAAGCAGAACGGATAGCAATTTTAAAAAATGAAGAGGCAGACCGTGAAATGAAAGAAATAGAAAAAGAAAATAGACAAAGAGAAATTGCTAGACAGGAAAGGGAGGAACGTCGTCAAGAAGAAGAAAAACGTCGACAAGAAGAAGAAAAAAAAAAGGAGAGACGAATTGGAAATGGCCCGTCTTCAGAATGAAACAGCAAGATTTCAGGCACAAAGTGCTGCTGCAACCCAGAATGATAACGCACAAAATGGGTCTTCATCCAACCAAAACAAACATTTTTACAACTTTAAATTACCCCATTTTAAATTAAATTTTGACGATTTATCATCATTTTTATCAAGATTTGAACAGACATGCAAATCAAATCACTTGCCTAAGGATACATGGGTACTTAAGTTAAATGAATTTTTAGATGGAGAACCATTGACGGCATCTCTGAATGCTGACCCAACAATAGCTAATAATTACGATGCTATTAAAACCTTACTTTTACGAAGGTTTCATTTGGACGAAGAAAATTGTAGGTTAAAATTTAAAAATATCTTACCTGACTCTCCTAAAGACTTTGCAGGGTTTATTGCGAACATTCGCAATACATTTAATAGATGGCTTGAACTGGCAGATGTCAACAAATCATATGACAAATTAGTTGATTTGTTGCTACGGGATAAGGTATTATCCTCTGTCAGCCCACCATTCTTCGCATATTTGCAAGAACGAAAGCCAGTTACCATTGACGAGTTAGAAAAAATTTCATTGAACTATTGCAATGCGCATCCGAATGCGAACATTTCTAACTCTTTGATAAGGGAACCTCTACCTGTGGCTTCCAATATGGCATACTATAGCAATAACAAACCAAGAGCTCACAGTGTAGACAGAAGTAGGTTCAAGGGAAATTACAATGTTAATTTTCACAAAGGACATAATAATAATAATTTCAACAATAAAAATGATTTGAACAGAGGTAGATCAAGGAATAGGAATTTTTCGCCTCAGTCAAGCTACAACAACAGTCAACATAACACTAATTATAATAGACCAAATAACCACAATAATAACAGCAATTGGAATGGTAATAATCGTGGCTCGAGACATCGAGATAACAATTACTTCAGGGGACAACGAGATAATTCTAACGATTATTCTCGTAATCGATCTCATTCTCGTGGATCGTCACATTATAACCATAATACTGGGGCAGCAGTTACAAATGATACAACCCCTAGGGTTCAGGTCCCACCTGACGATAATGCAATACAGTCTTCTGCTGCATGTTTTGCTATAAATTATAACGTGGCAAATAGTTGCCCACAATGCAATCTTGTTTTTCAGAAGGCGAAGGAGACAGTGCTAAACTGCGGACACATTCCACCAGAAGTAGGTCTTGCAGCCAATGATGGAACAGGCTCTCTGATTTTTAACAGAGGGATAGTTAATGGTTCCATAGTTTCTGTATTGAGAGATTCAGGGTCCACCACCATTGGAGTGCGGCAGTCCCTGGTACATCCTAGCTGTGCAACAGGGGAATATGTCCGTTGTATGACTTTCGGGGGAACTATAGAGTTCTACCCCACAGCTATTATCCATGTCAAAACACCTTTTTTCACAGGTAACGTGAAAGTATGCATGTTGAAAAGGCCTATTGCAGATCTTATGGTGGGTCGCATTCACGCAGCAAGGATTGTACACCAGAAGAGATTATTGAATGGGAGAAACACAATCTATGCACTGGAAACGCCGTGACGACTAGAGCTCAGACTCAGCTCATGGAGAATGTCAATGATAATAAGATGGATGCAGACAAACAGGAGGATATTGAGGTCAATTCACCTATTGACAGGGAATCGTTTGCAAACAAACAAAATGATGACAAATCATTAGAAAATTTTTTTTAAACTGGTTAATAAGGTTGATAATCTAACCTCAGGTAATAAGAACAAACACTGGTTTATTATTAGAAATGATATATTGATTAGATGTTTTAGTGAAAAATCACAGGTAAAACATCAAGTTATGGTACCGTGTGCTTTTAGACGGTACATTCTTCAACACGCACATGATTCGCAGTGTGCAGGACATATGGGATATACTCGAACACGATCTCGAGTATTGTCTTCATTCTTTTGGCCAGGAGTGTCACGAGATATTTCGCAGTATGTACGTTCCTGTACTACATGCCAGGAAGTGAAAGCACGTGGAGCTTTTCACACGGCGCCTATTCATGCTTGCGATATCTCAGTAAGACCTTTTGACAAGATGGCCATAGATATAATTGGTCCACTTCTACCATCTGCCAGAGGACATAGATTTGTTCTCACGTGCATTGATTTATGCACACGATGGCCAGAAGCCATTCCATTGAAGACTACCACTACCACAGATGTAGCTGATGCACTACATCTTATCTTTTCTAGAATAGGGTTTCCTAGAAAATTATTATCCGACCATGGGTCGCAGTTTATATCCGATACCATGAAGGAGGTAATGAAAACCTGGAACATTGATAGGAATTTGAGTAGCATTTATCATCCCATGAGTAATGGGGCAGTTGAAAGACTTAACCGTACACTTAAACAATTGTTACATAAGGTTACGGTTAAGCACCCTCAGGACTGGGACAGAGCACTCCCAGCTGTCCTGTTTGCTTACCGAGAGGTGCCACATGAACAAACCGGCTTCTCTCCCTTTGAGTTAGTTTTTGGTGCTCCTCCGAGAGGTCCTATGGGACTAATAAAAGACTTATTAATTGATGCAGAGATGACTCAGGACACTCAGTCATCTTACGAGTATGTGATTAATCTTCGGAATAATATTATTGAGTCTTGCCAGTTGGCAACAGCTTCTTCTGAGGCTGCAAAAGCTAAGGCTCGATCTATACAAAACAAGTCTAGACGATTACGTCAATTATTCCCAGGCGATGAGGCTTATGTATTACTTCCTCACAATAACAATAAGTTACTGATCTCATGGAGTGGTCCTTATAAGGTTATTGATAAAATTTCCGACGTTGATTACGTCTTAGATATCAAGGGACACAGAAAGATATTCCATATTAATATGCTCAAGCAATTTCATACACGTCCTGAACACTTACAGTCAATTTTTCATGAACTAGAGGACGATACGGTATCTATTTGTCATTCTTCCAATTTATCTGTTATACAGGAAGAAGAATCTTCTTTTCCTGAAGTGCAGATGCCTTTACCTGTACTTATAGTACAACCTACTGAATCTTGGCGTGATGTGACCATTTCTTCTACGGTTACACCGCAACAGCATCAACGCATTGCTGATCTTCTACAATCATTCCCAGATGTGTTAACTGATGTACCAGGTTGCACATCTGTAATTAGTCATGATATTATTCTTAACGATGACACACCAATACGTGTTCATCCTTATTCTGTACCACTACATTTTCTGAGTAAGACATCTCAGGAACTTGAACAGATGGTATCTTTAGGTATTATAGAGACTAGTACATCTCCATTTTCTTCACCTTTAGTCATTGTCTGTAAAAAGGACAACAACATATGTTTATGCGTTGACTATAGGAAACTTAACGCACAGACGGTACCTGATAGCGAACCACATCCTATCCTTGACGATTTACTTCCTCGTCTATCCAATGCTACACTTTTCACTAAGATTGACTTAACCAAAGGTTATTGGCAGATTCCACTAACCGAAAGAGCAAAATACTACACAGCATTCTCAACTCCACAAGGTCTTTACCAGTGGAACGTGATGCCTTTTGGGCTAATGAATGCTCCAGCTACCTTTATTCGCATGATGCGAAAAATTTTATCTGGTAGATCAGATATAATTACCTACATTGACGACATATGTTTGTTTAATTCATCTTTTGAGGAACATTTTTTGGGACTTAAATCTGTTTTGGAAATATTGCGGGAAAACCATTTAACCGCTAAACCGACTAAAATTCAAATAGCGTGTCATGAGATAACATTCCTGGGACATATTATTGGGTCGGGACGTATCCAAACAATTCCCAGTACGGTTTCTAAAATATTAAATTTATCTGTTCCTCAAACGAAGAAACAGGTTAGGAGTCTGTTGGGGTTAGTCCAATACTATAGCAGATTTGTACCTCACTTGTCATCCATCACGGCTGTTTTGTCATCTTTGCTAAAGAAGAACATGCCGTTAAGGATAAATTGGACAGACGAATGTGACAGAACTTTTCGCAGTATATTAAGAATTTTTCATGCCCACCAGTATTAAGATTACCAGATACTTCTAAAAAGTTTGTCCTCCGTACAGATGCGAGTAATTACGGACTCGGGGCTTGTCTACTCCAATATCACGATGATATCCTTCATCCTGTATTATACATCTCACGCAAGCTAAAAACTCCTGAAACTAAATACTCGACAGTGGACAGAGAGTTACTGGCCGTGATATGGGATATTACTAAGTTGGAAAAGTTTTTGCTTGGATCACCATTTCTGATCCAGACAGATCAGAAATCTGTGGCAGCATTACGTCGTTCAAACCATAAAAGTCCAAAGCTTGCACGATTTGCTATCGCGCTGCAACCCTATGATTTCGAAATAGAATCGATACCAGGAACTGAGAACGTAATGGCCGATACTTTATCAAGACATCCTACGGATTCTGAATGACTATTAGTATTTCAAGAGAAAATTTAATGACTAATCAAGAATATATAATACTTCATATGGACATCCTACTTCGATGAAGAAATTTCAAAATGAACTGTTGTTATCAAAGTATCAAGTTTTACAGATCGGTTGAAAATTTGGACTTCACTTGGATTTTGCGTATCACTCATTTCTATTGCAAAGTAGAAAAAGGAACAATTTCTGATAAAGAATGGACAGATACTGTGATGATACATAAACTGCAATGACTTATTCAAATTACGTTCAAAATTTCATTAAAGGAATTAACGACGGTTGGATCATCATATCATAATTGGATAAGATGAACGTTGTTTCTTAAAGAACTTTCATACAAGTCAATAGGATGTAACAACGATTGGATCTTCATGTCCGATATTGTTAAATTTGATAGTTATTAAATTAATATATAATAAAATAAAGTTGAAGTGTGATGAAATAAAAAAATAAAATATACTAAGAAAAGATGAAACAAAAGAATATCACACCAATTAAACCTTTTAAATAGTTTAATTATTAAGGTGATAGATATTAGATTATGATATTTCATATGTATACTTTAATATTTAGTTTTAATTGTCCGTACTTCTCAATTTTTATTTCTTTTTTTCTCTGATACTATTTCTCATTTTCTTTAATTAGATATTAATTAGTTAGTACCATACGTACATATTATAATTAATTATTTTAATTAGTTAGAATAATTTTAATAACACCTCACATTAGTAGTTAGTCAATACATACATCAAATTAATTAATTAATTAATGACAGTGACATTTCTTTATTTAATATAAGTTATATGTATGATATGACGTTGATTTATTATAAGATATTACTGACATGACCGCGACACTGTTCTAGATAGAAAATCGTAGGCCATACGTCGGGTTTTGTTAAATTTTTGATAATTTGATTAATATTGTTCAAGAAAAAAAAAATCTATCTAATAGATTTTTTTTTTCCCCGTCGGACAGGAAATCTGTTACGGTGTTATTTTAAATGACGGCGTCTGCTGGGGTTTAGCAGTGCGCAACGTTTAGGGGTCAATAACATTAATAGAATATGTCGATATTTTACGGTATACTGAACGCGAAATATATGCTAAGATTATGACGTATTCGCGTTGGGAAGGTCACGCTTGGTGACTTGGTTACATGACCCATTTTTACGCTATCCGTCAAGCAGAGAAGTCGTGTCTTGTATTTCTTCCAAGGAGAGGCTTAGTATATAGCCGATATATGAAATCAATATAGAACTCAGGGTCAGTTCAAATATTAAATTAAAGTATGATTATTAAGTAAATTAAATGATGGAAGGAGAATCGTATTATGATTCAGTTTTGTAGCTGTCAAGAACTCATGCGCTCATTTCTGGCTGTTGACTACAGCAGCGCATGTACATAGCCATGATGTTTATCTGACACATTATATTGACACGGACGGACCTGAATATTATGCACGTAATTACTAATGAACTATATATGAATGTATACCAATGTGAACTGTCTTCGTGCGTCAACTTGTAATAAATATTGGACTCGAATCGAAGACTTACCCACATTACTTTGATTAAGTTTGATTGCTTCAACTTGCATTGTTGATGGTCCTTTGACCTGATGAACTCTTCTTTGTAGGAAGTTTGTAGTAATAATGAATCAGTTCGTACGGAACCGAGGTTCGCTTGGACGTAAAGTTTTGTAATGATAGATAAGCAAGCATACCAACTAAACTTATAATAATCGAACGAAGGACACCCCAACACCAGCAAACCACCCACGCAACACCTTCATAATAGCTCCATTAATCTTCCCACTGCAGTTATATCCAATACGGCCTGTACAAAATCCTGGCCTTCATAATAGCTCCATTAATCTTCACACTGCAGTTATATCCAATACGGCCTGTACAAAATCCTGGCCTTCATAATAGCTCCATTAATCTTCACACTGCAGTTATATCCAATACGGCCTGTACAAAATCCTGGCCTTCATAATAGCTCCATTAATCTTCACACTGCAGTTATATCCAATACGGCCTGTACAAAAAATCTCCACCGAGACACACATTGTGAAAAACACTATACATCTTTCACCGAACACTGGTCGGGAACACACACTTAGAAAAAACACCAGGGTTGACTTCACTCCGTCAACACCTAGAACCGACTGCTAGCGGTCACAAAATCTCCCGCCTAAACAGTCACGGGACTTCGCTGTTTAACGCAGCTCAGTCCCTTCACGGACTAGCCGTGTGAACTATTTACAGTTCTACAATACAGAACAGCGCTCACGACGCTATCTGACTTCTGACTTCTATCATATATTTGTTAACCCAATTCACCGTTAATCAAGTCTACAAGTGATGTAACCCTTAATTTACTCTGTCCAACCCGTATACAAAGGATCACCTCCCTTTTGACCTTAACATACTACCACCACCCCCGGAGAAAAAATGATTTCTCATTTTTTTGACAAGAACTACATCAAAGAAAAATGAGGGGTCAGCTAAGCTCTAATATACTCATACAAAAATTAGCTTATGTTAAGGTTATAATAATACGTCGACAAAAAATATAAGCAAGTGTACAATAAACAAATTATACACAATAATCTGCTAAGTACACTAAATAATCAGTTTCAAACAAAGTTAAGTATGATCACAGTAGAATAGACAAGATCAAGCAAAAGAAGCATGATCAACACTGAAAATCAACAATGAAATCAATATAGGAAGAAATCAATAATACCATATGATAACAGTCAAGTAAATCAATTCCTTACATCAAACTAAATAGAACCGACATAAATAGCTACCTCATACCAAACCATATAATCAACATAACAATCCTAAGGAAGGAAGTATAAGAAGTGTAAGAAGTAAATGTATACACATAGAATTAAGTGACACCTAGATGAAACATAGAAGCATCACGAAAGTATAAACTGCTTCAAAAGAAATGTAATGAAACGAAGAATCATCCGAAAAGAAAGAAGAAACTTCAAGAAAAGAATGTATAGAATAAGTAGCAATACATCCCAATAACTATCTAAACAAACAATGTATTGTAAAACAAATACAATCATGACAGAAAATCGTATAACAAGAAGACAAAGTATATATGTAAATATACCATAACAAGCTATAATAAATAACGCATAATAAATGATTTAGCCAAGTTACAACACTTATTCATAACTAAAATGAAATATCACAGGCATCACACACAAAAAGTGTGATATGTAAAAACACAAATATCACAATCTCAAAAAAAGGAAAAAAAAAATTATTATCTTTTTCTCTTTTTTTTTTTTAAATGTAGAAATATCAATATATATTATTACTGCTAGTGTACAATTAAGCACTGGACACATAAAAAATACAATACTTTCACAAAGAAAAACAAATACATTTTCCAAAATTACAATACAAAAAAGTTTCTTAACGTTAAGTTAAATAAAAATAGTATTTTAAAGTTTTACAAGTTTCAACCTGTAATTAATAAATCACAAGTGAAATGAGCTTTAACAAAATGTGAGACATAAAAAAAAATTCCCATCTCTAAGTAGACACAAATAAACACCTATAAAAAAACCACACTATTAACATCATACCAACTTGCAAATATAAACATAACAAGTCAGACTACTAAACTCTTCAACAAACAACAGTATCTGCTATCTCTGACAATTCTACATATATAGTTTAGTTCCAAAATAACATTCCACAACACAACAATTACTTCATATAACCTCTGTATAAGGTAATATATTAACTAAACATGAAGTCAGATACGAAAAAGAAACACAAATTTAGTAACCAAAAAACTCTATGAAAGTGACTAACGCATATTCATAACTAATGAGTTTGTGCTTAGGGCTGGCAATCTCATTATGTATAAAACTATCCTAACAATTAGTCCTGCAAAATCATATCAATGTTTTGATGTAACAGCTATTATAGCTCCAAACTTGACAACAAAGCACATATGGTCAAATACAATATGAGAAAATGGAATAGTCTTCAGACTAGTGTATGTAAATACAAAAAATCCATAATTTCATCAACAACAAAAAATAACAATCAAAGACAAGTAGATACAAAATGAAATGTTACAATTCATTACAATGATAATACGTACAATGTTTATCCACAATACAATTATGTAAATAACAAGATAGAGTACAAATAATGCATAAATATGGACATACACAATATCCAATGTAACATTATACAATACAATCATATTATACTATACAATAATACATGATCCTAAAAAAAAAAATCCTGTAGCTATCTTGACCCAACTCCTAAAGAAAAAAAAAAACCAAATATAGGGCACAACTCCGGTTGATAGTATCCCATAAACCGCACGGGATGACATCAAATAATACTGGGTCAACATGTTGGCTGGGTTACGCTTGACTGAGCACACGGTCGTAAGGTAACAAACATTTCTGTCACAGCTAAGGAAAAACAGGCACGCTGACCTTTATCGCATAGCTGCTACTGTTGAAAAATACAAATGAAAATCTCCATTTTAACCAACTGTAAGATTATAATGAAAAACGGATAGGTTAACTACACAATTACCTAAACCGTGGTTATGAAAACGTCTGGTTTCTATATGATGTCACCAACTCTTCCTTCATTACACAGTATACAACCCAGGAGGCTTGGGTCAACCTGACCGAAAATGACGGTCATCACACCAGTAGTAGGCTGAAATAAAGTTACCCTCACAACAACGAGATACTCTCTCGTAATCCAAAAATATAACAGCAGTAGTACTTAAGACATCAATAGTTACTGTTACTTTATTTACTACCAATGACCTGGTTATGTGAAGTAATATTTTGAAAGTTATTATCTCTATTACTATTCCCCTTATTATTCCATTTGTTCTGCCTAGAACTGTAGTTAGCATTGTTATGCTTAACATCTCTTCTAGGATAGAAATATCTGGTAAATGAATCTTGTTGACTCCTAGAACAATTATTATCAGATTGGTAATCTTTAATGTAATTATTCCTACCATAATTTCTCAATCCTTCAGAATCAAAATTTTGAGATCTGTTAGACTGTCTCTGGTTTCTTAGAGAGGAAAAACTACCATTTGAAGGATTCCCTTGGTACTTTCCTACAATAGGGTTATTTCTTTTACCAAAAGTGTTTTTATTCTTTTCTATGGTGATATGCTTATTCGCAGTATCACACTACCTATACTTGGTATGACAAGCAGTGGAACTGATTGAATCCTTATGGTTACTAATATAATGTTTGTTATCTTTATTACCAGAACTGGATGTTACACATGAAATATCTTTGCTGGTCTGACGCCAGTAGTCATTAATCTTCGACGCAGCGTCTTCCGTACGTGGGAAATTGTATTTGCCACGCCGGGATTTACGTCCATCATGTTCGATTTTCGTATTCGCAAAGAGTGTATAGGGCAGGCTCTTTGCTTGTTTTACTCCTTGATAAACATCCTTCTGTCTACTATTGTCAACATTGACAGTAGACAATCCTTTGATGCCTAAAACAACATCTACCAAACCATGCACTCTTGTTCTCAGTTCAGTAATTTCAGCAATATTAAGAGAGATATCCTCGCTTAGTTTCTTATTTAAGTTATCACATGTCATAACTTTACATCTCTCTTCTGTAAGTAACTTCTCAATCTTAACCATTTTCTTTCTCTGCACCGTTAACTCTTCTAACCTCTGCTTATCATCCTTTTCCTTATTTGCCTTCAACTTTGTTAAGTTCATCTGAAGTTCCTCAGTGTCACTATCACTTACAAGCTCATGACTCTTCTCGGGAGATACCAAATACTTTTGTTTAAGTCGGTGACTAACAATCACATTGTCACTCAATAACTCAGTAAGTGTTTCATTACATAAGTCTTCACATTTCTTGGCTTGAACTTTTAATTTCTCGTGTATTTGTTTCTTTTCCTGCACTTTTCGAGTGAGATTACCTATTACGCTATTCCTATGTTCTATCTGGACTTCCAAGTCCTTTACTCTACTGCATTCTGAGTCTAATGCTGTTTTCACACTAGAAAGGGGAGCCGCGCTAGCGTAGTGGTTACAACACCGCTCTGGCGACCGGGTGATACAGGATCAAACCCGGGCGACGGCATTTGAGGATTTTTCGTCGACCGGGATTTGGACTGGATTAACTCGAGACCTGGCGAGGACATTTGAAGGAGTGTCGTCGACCAGGGACTGGCGGCTCCTGAGCCGACCCAGCTGCAATGGGTACCTCCGAAATCGGCGAGTATTTGCCTGAATGGCGAGGGACACCTGTCTCTGTACAAGAAAATAAAGGGATACTCACGTAAAATCAATGTCAGGTTAGGTATAAAATAATAATAACCTGAGATTTCGCCTCGAGTATTAGCGGGCGAACGGGAAAAAAAAAAAAAAAAAAAAAAACACTAGAAAGCTCCAAGTTTGATTTAAGTAAATCACCTGTGAGTTCAGACACTGTTTCTTGCAACTTATTCCTTTCAGCAATATCCTGCAAAAAATTTTCTCTTTCCTGAAGAGCACTGTGTTTGATTACTTTTATTCGCTCCTTCTCTTCTAATTCCTTTTTCTGATCATCCTGCATGTTATTGCGGATTATGTTGTGTAAAACCTCATGCATAAAATTGTGTCTAGCCTCAGTATAATTGCACATAAACGGACGCAGGTATTCTAACACATCCGCCAAATCTCTAGCCATCAATTGAGGACCTGAACAAAAGTTATCGTTAGCAAAAACCGACAAAGCTTCTACCACATTAAACAAAAAACCATCCAGCACGTATGTCTGAAGTGCTGGGCCTTGTAATTTATCACAATATTTACCTTCTTGATATAAATAATTCAACACCGGCGTCATATTGTCTGGAGCCATATCACAATCCATGTTAATTCAATCACTGAGTGATTATAATTATTACAAGTTTATGTCAATATGTCGTATAAACTTTTGAATCAAGATAAGGTAAGTCAGTATTATGTCACATGAGCAACAATCAATTATGCATTAAATCTCATAACAATACGCTATCAATATGAAATACTCAGTAGCATAAATAATAATATTGGAAGGCTTGACAACATCCTATAGAGACACAGTTTTCACTCAAAAAACTACTTATCTTGTAAGTAGAAAACAATCCCGTTCTATTTCTGCTACCACTGATGAGCATCAGACAACACACCATAAGCACACTCCCTTGTTGAAAGGCGCTGGCATAAGCACTGGACTCGTCGTCAACTGTCACCTCTGATACCTGACTCGTCAACTGTCACCTCTGGTAATTGACGAAGTGTGAAACAGGAAACTTGAATGCTGCAAATAAGTCACAGGAAGCATGTATACATTAGACACATCACCGTGTCACCGATTACCGGTCACGAGCGACACCAAACTGTCTGTAAGCAATGCAGGTGTCAATAAGGCTTGTGTAACTGTACTTTTTCTCTTGTTGAGGTGATCACTGGCCCAAGACAGTATACATGTTGTTAGGTGTGTGGTGCGAGCGTATGATGAACTGAGTGTGGGTGCGAATGAAGGCGCGTATGTGTTTAGGCTCGTAGATATGTAGACCCTGCAACCCATACACTCACATGCAGTAGTCAAGGATGCTTGGACACTGCAGACACGTTTCAAAACATTTATTGACGGGAACACACATGGTATCAACAGGAACAGTCAGTGTAACAAGGTCATGCTGACCGGAAATCGATAGGTATACATTAGGCATTCAACAAGCTGGTAAACATTTGAATATTCGTGCATGGTCAATACAATGTTCTTCAATAAGGACAGTTCGTGGCGTCGCCCTGGGATCACTGACTAAACGCATCAGATACCTTAATCACTTTGACACATAGGTGCAACTTGGCATTCCCCGCCAATTGCACATTATCAGGCTGTAGTATAATAGCCGAAAACACAGGCCTCGTTCTGACGTCGGCTGTGTACTTCTGATAAGCAGGTTACCATCAACCCTGCAGTAATGCTTATTGTAGACATAAATTCCGCCAATCTGCGGTTCCCACAATATATCTTCGTCACTGGATTTCTGGACAATATAAAGACCAATAGTCTTGGATGGCTACCTCGAGCACAAAATATAAGTTCTGAAATGGAGGACCGGTGAGCTGCAGTTCACAGACTAGGCAATCTTCTAACATGTTCTGCTACCGAAAGCATAGTAATGGAAAAAGTCGGTATTACCTGTAACCGAGTCCACAGAACTTAACAAGGAACTCTGCTGTCATTCCAACGCACAGAGATTCACTGGGGAAAACTGCCAGTGCAGTCACTTCGAAGATTCACCCCGAAAAAACACAATGGACTCTCGTCCCTTCAGAAACCAGGACACTTCCCGGCTTGCCGGAAGTCTAACTCAACTCCCGCTTAAAAAAAACCTGCCCATGGGCATACGCCCGAACTGTCTACCTTTGACCCTAAAGGTCAAACACAATGAATGAATAAACAAGGGAAGACAACCCCTAATCAACCTGACATCGCAGGAAAAGACACAATTATTCTTATGATAAAACATAAGCAAATAACTTGACAGATGACTCCGTCAAAAATGACAGCAACAGCTTGAAATGTTTTACCGATGATTCATTTAGGCTGGAAATAAGTACCCTTGTCATAGAATAATGTCATAATCATCTGTTCCTAACTTGACACTAGTCCACTCATTGATACTGTCATATGTAGACTGGCCCGTAGGCATAGAAGACGGCCACCACAGTTAAAGCTGAACTTGGTTCTAAATCGAAGCCCCGCCCACACATGGCTAACTACTGTTACAGATGAGAGAACTTGTTAGTGCATACGCCACACACAGGGCACACTAATAAACAGGTCAAGGTCTGGTAGAAACAATATTACCACGTGAAATCATGGGCCTTAAGCCCGAAAAGTTGGCACACTACTGATAATGCTGTTCATTAACAAATGACTGTTAGTTTATATCAGTTTGCCGGCTGATATTCCTGAGTCTATTTTATATGTATATATACGCCCACACAGAGCTATAATAAATGAATAGGTGAACGTTACGTTCTGAATATTATGCCTGAACACAGCATCCTTGTGATCTTATCCTTTTAACGCAAATGTTGCGGGTGTCAAATCCAACGTTACTGAAAACCACCACTGATAATAACAGTTATGTTATTACAGAATGCTGATAATAAAGACAGATCAATGTTAATGAACGCCAACACTGATACCGCCGCTGTGTTTCCTTCAGTTGATAAAGTTAGTGTTAAAGATATTATGTGGTTCAGTGATAAAGGCGTAATTGAGTTCTCCTTATATAGGCCACGCCCCCACAGGGCTATTTATAAATATGTTATTACTGTCACTGCCTGGACTGTTCAAAGTGAGTGTGTATTGGTGCATTCGTTCATCACAGCAACACACATAGAAGCCATGTAGCGTAGAACGACTGGTAACAGTTAATGAACAGTTTTATTAACGCTACACACACAGTCACGATGACACAGACGAAAATTACAGCATAAAGTACAAACATCAATCACAGCGCCTAGTGGCGCACACCTCATAGAAGTACACATCCACCATGTTCCTTAAAGAACTGCGTTCACCGCAGTTGTACATATGGCCTCAAAATACGGCCTCATACATATGGCCTAATCCCTCAAAGACTGCCTTCACCGCAGTTATAAACATGGCCTTATAAAGTCGATACGTCTCCGACTCTTAAATGTCTTCTTCATAGAGCTCAATTACAAAATAATAGTGCACTCCTCATCGAACGTGCACAATAGCTAAATCCCTCAAGGACTGCCTTCATAACAGCTTCATAATAGCTCCATTAATCTTCACACTGCAGTTATATCCAATACGGCCTGTACAAAATCCTGGCCTTCATAATAGCTCCATTAATCTTCACATTGCAGTTATATCCAATACGGCCTGTACAAAATCCTGGCCTTCATAATAGCTCCATTAATCTTCACACTAGAGTTATATCCAATACGGCCTGTACAAAATCCTGGCCTTCATCATAGCTCCATTAATCTTCACACTGCAGTTATATCCAATACGGCCTGTACAAAAAAATCTCCACCGAGACACACATTGTGAAAAACACTATACATCTTTCACCGAACACTGGTCGGGAACACACACTTAGAAAAAACACCAGGGTTGACTTCACTCCGTCAACACCTAGAACCGACTGCTAGCGGTCACAAAATCTCCCGCCTAAACAGTCACGGGACTTCGCTGTTTAACGCAGCTCAGTCCCTTCACGGACTAGCCGTGTGAACTATTTACAGTTCTACAATACAGAACAGCGCTCACGACGCTATCTGACTTCTGACTTCTATCATATATTTGTTAACCCAATTCACCGTTAATCAAGTCTACAAGTGATGTAACCCTTAATTTACTCTGTCCAACCCGTATACAAAGGATCACCTCCCTTTTGACCTTAACACTGTATCTATGATAATTGCCTGTAATCTGATAAATGTTGTGATTTTTTTTATTTTAAGGATAAATAAACATCATAAAACTTTTTAGTACTGTGTTGGAAGACCCAAGCCCAAATTACCCATATTTGTTTACCATAGTCTGTATTCACGTGACGTCTGTATGTTTGAAGCACCAAATTGGTGTGAGCGCATGTGTGTTTGGAAACTGGCAAATAATTGTTTAGCCAGAAGAGTTTAAGGAGTAGTTTGAGAAAACAGGTTGTCGTAAAAGAGACTGTCCTTTACTTTTTCCAGCACCTTCGTGAATCTACTATCTATTTCTAAACCCTTATTATCACAGAGCCTTCACCATCATTCTTCACTCTAAACGGGACCACTGCTTTCAAGAATTATCTCAAATAAATTTACGACGATAAATGGGTCGATCTCCGGGATTTGTAGTCTAATCTTAAGTCTGGGTCTAACTAGATAGAGTGTGAGTGAGTTGTCTTTGTGAAGTAGGGAAATAATAAAAATAGTTACACCCCCTAGACAACGCCTTTAGTATTTGAGTCGTCCACGCAACATATTTACAGGTTGTTTTCTTTCCACAGCAGCAGAAAATTACGGATAAACAAAAATATTTGTTATTTAAATTATTCTCTGGCAGAAATAACTGAAATTTTTTTTATAAGATAGCTGGGATCGCGTGATTGTTGAATCAGTCACAACGGTTTTTTGAAGTTACCAGAGTTGAGCTAAGCTAAAGACGCCTTATTCTGATTTTTTAAATCAAGTTAATAACGTCTCTTCTCATAACTGACTTCAGAGGGCGGAGTTTTGTTGGCGGAGAATTAAAATTTTAGGAAAAAAATGTTTTCCTTTAAATTGTTTTAATATAAATTTTTCTCTACTGTTAGTAAAAGTAGATTTTTTTCTAGTGTTTGACTTACCATTTAACGTGGCATAGTAGCCTGCATTAAGAGTCTTAATTGATAGATAATAGCAGCGATAAGTTAGGAGGTATCACAAGTAATTTATACTCCAGTGTTTTTTTTATCGTAGCGGCTTTGAGTTTTTTCCCTTCTTGTTTCTTCTTACTATTCTCTAGTAGTAGAAGCATCTAGTTCTTTGACATGGCAGAAAGAATTAAGATGAGATCCATGTTGAGACTGGAGGTGAAGGAGTCAGGATTGGAGGGAGAAGCCGCGAACCTATTTGTAAACACGGAACTTGAAAGGTATGACGCGGAGCAAGAGAGGGCAGAAGCTAGGAAGAAAGAAGCGGACGATCGTCAATTGGAGCAGAAGAAAATTGAGGCAGAGATGGAAGCTCGCAGGGAAAGAGAGAGAGGGAGAGACAGCACGAACTGGCGCTTAAGGCTTTAGACAGTCGGGGCGCTTTTACTTCAAATAACGGAGAGCCGTCTTCGCCCCAGTCTCAGTCAACGGATCTCTCCAGCACTCAATCTGCCCAATTAACTGCGATGTCTTTTACTTTAGAGTCTTTTCCCAGCCCCAATGAGAAAATTGACACCTTTCTTGAAAAATTCGAGAGGTTGGCAAATCTGTATGGTTAGAGAGTTCCCGTTGGAGTCTTAAACTCTCAACTGCGTTGAAAGGTAATGCTTATGACGTGTATACAAAGCTGGGAACCAACCAACATGATTACGACATGCTAAAGAAGGTTTTGCTAGAGCGGTTTGAGATGACCGCCCGAAAATTTCTGCAAATGTTCAGAAACAGCCGAAAGGAGAGCACGGAAACTTTTCCCCGGTTATCTTCACGTCTCACGGGCTATTTGACGAAGTGCATTGAATTATCAGAATTACCTCTTACATACGAGGGAACTCTGGAACTTGTTCTTGTGGAACAGATAAAATCAACTGTGTCAAACGAAATCTGTAGATTTTTGGCTGACCAGGGCGCAGTCAGGCTTGAGGACATCCTCAATAAGGCGGAACGCTGTACCAATGCAATGGCCGAACTTCCCAGCACTAAACGTAAACCTACAGATGAGCCATCTCGAAAACAAAATCTAGAGCAGTCATCCTATTCTTCCAATTCCTCTCAGCACTATAACCAACGAGAAACTAATACTCAGAGACCTCCCCAGGAAAAATGGAAATTCTACAAAACCCGATATCCCCCAAACAACAATTCTGATCAACCCACCAAGCCTACGTGGCAGCGCGGCCACCAAGGTCAAGGAAAATGGAAGACACCTACACCAAGGACGTCTGATCAGGGCAAGCATACCGGTCCAAACCGCATCGGATGTTTGCATACAGCCTCGCAAGGAAGAGTCAATGTCAGTGATTCCCAACCTGAGGGGGACAGACCCTCAACGCGAGGAACTGTAATTTTGAATGGTACTTCAACTACTTGTCTTTTTGACACGGGCTTATCATTTGATTGTATTGTCGCAAGGCACCTAGACATACCCGGTCAGGAGATAGAGCACCCCGTCAAACTATGTGGAGTTTTTAAGAGTGATGCACCCAGGACGCTTCCTATCGCACTGGTAGAAATACACTCTGATTTTGTCAGAGGTGTTATTAAAGCGGCCATAATGGATGATCCTATCTACCCAGTTATCCTGGGATGTAGATACGTGTTTGTTGGGAGACCAAAGGAGCCGATTGTGGCAGCGGTAACCACAAGAGGGCAAACTAAGAAGGAACGGCAGCCTCACCATGATGTTATGTAAGCTGGGTCAGGAGAAACCGGAAGATTGGAACCTATATATATCTGCTGCCTTATTCGCCTACAGAGAGGTTCCCCGAGCGTCTACGGGATTCCCGCCTGCTACACTTTTATTTGGCAGACCTATTAAGGAGCCACTAGAAGCCTTACTTCGGTCCCTTACAGACAAAAAGGCTGACGAGACAGTCGTCTCTGCAAGCAAATATGTATCTGAGCTCAAGGAAAGGCTAAAGCTAGGATGGGATCTAGCTACAACCAACCTTAAGAAAGCCCGCGCTAAACATGCTAAAAGATACAATAAAGCTGCAAAAGAGAGAGAACTCCAACCAGGGGAGAAAGTTTTATTGCTACTTCCAACCGGAAGCAATAAACTTCGCATCGGATGGCAAGGGCCGTTTACCGTCCTTAAAAAGATCTCACGCACCAATTACAAGATCTCCATTAAAGGAAAGGAGAAGGTCTTTCACATAAATCTCCTTAAGAAATATTTGGAAAGACCAGTGCCGTCCTCCGAGCATCTCCTGTCTGTCGCCATAGCAACGGAAGACGAGGAAGATGATGATAGTTGCATGGAGTACCCATTGCAACCAACTGAACCCTTTAAAGATGTCAAGTTCGGCGACAATCTCTCAGAAGAAGAACAAACAGAAACCAGGGCGCTATTAAAACAGTACAGTGCAGTCTTAACGGATGTACCTGGTCGAACAAATCTCATCGAATTTGATATGAAATTAACAAACGAGACCCCTGTTCGAACCAGAGTTTACCCCATTCCGTACGCCAAAGCTGATGCACTTCGCGGAGAAATAGACAAGCTGCGTCAGGCAGGAATTATCAGTGAGTCGACATCTCCTTACAGTTCGAGTGTAGTGCTGTTGCAGAAGCCCAATAAGGAAGTTCGGCTGTGTATAGATTACGGTTGCTAAACGCTGTGACGGAATTCCAGCCCGAACCTCTCCATACTGTTTCTGAATTGTTCACCAAGCTTAGCAAAGCAAGAATTTTCTCCCAAATTGACCTGAGTAAAGGTTATTATCAAATACCAGTCAAGGAGGAAGTTAAACCTTTGTTAGCTTTCAGCACTAGTGAAGGACATTACACATTTAATGTGATGCCGTTCGGGTTGCATAATGCACCAGGAGTGTTCACCAGGATGAGGAGGAAGCTTTTAGAACCTTTGCACAGTCCCCATATCCATAATTTCATGGATGACATCTTCATTGCATCGGAAACCTATGACGAACATATTGCTACGGTTGCTATGCTCCTTAGGAGACTACAGGAAACTGGTCTCACAGCCAGACCTAGCAAATGTCTCATCGGGTTTGAAAAGCTAGACTTCCAGGGGCATACTATTTCTCACGGCTGCATGTGGCCTGTTAAGAAGAACGGGGAGAAAATAGTTGCAGCAAAAAGGACCCGAGCGAAGAAAGACACTCGTTCCTTTTTATCACTATGTGCATATTATCAAAAATACATCCAGAACTTCAACGGACTAACGGCACCTCTGATTGACCTCACAAAGAAAGGTCGTCCTGATAAGGTTATCTGGGATCAAATGTGCGAACACGCGTACAGCACTTTAAAAGGACAGTTGTCTGCATACCCCATTTTGAGGTTACCTGACCTCAAGAAACCTTTCGTAGTGCGGGTCGACGCGTCAGGTCAGGGCATCGGGTCAACACTGCTGCAAGCAGAGGACAGTGACCCGAATATGCTATTCCCAGTTGCGTACGGCAGTCGGAAATTAAATAAAGCTGAACGGAACTACAGCGTAGTTGAAAGAGGATGTCTCGCTCTGATTGACGTTATCAGACGCCATAATGGGTTTCTCTATGGGACATCTTTCACGATGCAAACAGACCACGCTTCATTAGCTTTTCTCTGTGCCAATAAAGAATTTAACGCAAGGATCATGCGTTGGGCCCTCCTTTTAAGCGTTTACTCCTTCAAAGTGGAATACATTCCGGGAAAACAGAAAGTCAGGGCAGACTTCCTGAGTAGAATTCGGACTACGGAGGAAGAGGAGGAAGTTGAAGATGTCTCAAAAGAGGGGACGATTGTGACGATGAAACTCAGCTGACCCTGAAGTATTAGATGATATGGTAGAACCCTCGTAGCATAAGTACCCCCGAATATTGTTGTAATTTTACCGTCAACGGGAATTCTCACCACGTGGGCTCATTAGCAATGCACAACAGAAACGCGGAACTCCACCTAGGCTCATTAATATGAATCAGAGCAGAGTGGACTCTCCACCACGTTTGCTAATTAATATGTAGACAGTTTATCTTCTGTGCATTCTGGACATTGCTTTGTCTAAAGGGGAGGTGAAGCCACGCCTACTGACCCTAATCCCCATGCACCCAATGGGGAAAGCAGACAGTGGCGGGACAACACCTTATTGACTGGGGGCTGCCCAGCTTGAAGCGGGTGGTAGCTGTCCAGTGAGATCCTAGAACCTCTCCCACTGTCGGAAGTAGCCCCTGGCGCCATGCCCTACGCCAATTGGGCAAAATGCTTATAACCGGTAACTGCTACTTCCCGTGTTTTGCCGACACCTATAGGGTGAAGCTGGAGTGTCCTCTCCAGGGCGCGAGCTTGGGCACAGTTATATGGAGATCAAGCTGTTGCCCATGCGGCATGTTCCCCCTCTCCACACAGCCGGTAGATCCAAAGGAACGGCAGTAGCCGATACAGTTTGGTACCAGCCATGTCGCAGGAGTTGCCAGAATAATGTCGAATCGACATTAGACTGCCTTAGGGACTCCGACTCCGGATTTATCCTCAGGGTTTACTCCCGAAGCCAATTCCACAAATGGATATTCCCGCAAGGCAGCGGTGGTTTGAATTCAGAGTTCCTTCTCTTAGATAAGCTAGCAACCAAGGATCACGAGCCCTATCTGCCCGAAGCTGCTGGTTTTAAGGCGCCAGTCGCTCGCCTTTGCCCCTTCTCCCGTCAGTGGAAACAGTTCCGCCGGGCTCAAATTGAGCCACACGTGAAGGCCGGAAGCTGGACTTGGTTGTCAGAGGCTGTTCGAGGCGCGTGCCATAGAAGTATTTTATCTGCAGTGAGCTTATCCTCACTACAACTCCCGGCAATAACAACCTTTGGAACATTGAATGTTTACAATTTCCACGTACTGTTTACAAACACTTGACCTCGAACAACGTAACTTGAATGCTCGGGCGTAGAAAAGTCTGTTGTTGACTGAAACGTGTAAACGACCAACGGTACCGTTTACAAAAAGGGACTCGACTTGCAGTTGTGGTCCACGTAGCAAATGCCTAGATGTTAACTTCAGTACTTGTCCTGTTGTGGTTTATGTAGCATTATAACATAAATGCTAGCACTGTTTATCTGGGTCAACAGTTGATGACCTATTTCTGTCCTGTTGTAGCCCTTGTCCTTCTCACGCAAATAGCCCCATGAAATGTAAATTTCTGGACCACATTAATGTCATCAATAATGTTAATTGCTCGCTCTGTCCCCATACTGGCCACCAAAAATGTAACTGTACTTTTTCTCTTGTTGAGGTGATCACTGGCCCAAGACAGTATACATGTTGTTAGGTGTGTAGTGCGAGCGTATGATGAACTGAGTGTGGGTGCGAATGAAGGCGCGAATGTGTTTAGGCTCGTAGATATGTAGACCCTGCAACCCATACACTCACATGCAGTAGTCAAGGATGCTTGGACACTGCAGACACGTTTCAAAACATTTATTGACGAGAACACACATGGTATCAACAGGAACAGTCAGTGTAACAAGGTCATGCTGACCGGAAATCGATAGGTATACATTAGGCATTCGACAAGCTGGTAAACATTTGAATATTCGTGCATGGTCAATACAATATTCTTCAATAAGGACAGTTCGTGGCGTCGCCCTGGGATCACTGACTAAACGCGTCAGATACCTTAATCACTTTGACACATAGGTGCAACTTGGCATTCCCCGCCAATTGCACATTATCAGGCTGTAGTATAATAGCCGAAAACACAGGCCTCGTTCTGACGTCGGCTGTGTACTTCTGATAAGCAGGTTACCATCAACCCTGCAGTAATGCTTATTGTAGACATAAATTCCGCCAATCTGCGGTTCCCACAATATATCTTCGTCACTGGATTTCTGGACAATATAAAGACCAATAGTCTTGGATGGCTACCTCGAGCACAAAATATAAGTTCTGAAATGGAGGACCGGTGAGCTGCAGTTCACAGACTAGGCAATCTTCTAACATGTTCTGCTACCGAAAGCATAGTAATGGAAAAAGTCGGTATTACCTGTAACCGAGTCCACAGAACTTAACAAGGAACTCTGCTGTCATTCCAACGCACAGAGATTCACTGGGGAAAACTGCCAGTGCAGTCACTTCGAAGATTCTCCCCGAAAAACACAATGGACTCTCGTCCCTTCAGAAACCAGGACACTTCCCGGCTTGCCGGAAGTCTAACTCAACTCCCGCTTAAAAAAAAAAAACCTGCCCATGGGCATACGCCCGAACTGTCTACCTTTGACCCTAAAGGTCAAACACAATGAATGAATAAACAAGGGAAGACAACCCCTAATCAACCTGACATCGCAGGAAAAGACACAATTATTCTTATGATAAAACATAAGCAAATAACTTGACAGATGACTCCGTCAAAAATGACAGCAACAGCTTGAAATGTTTTACCGATGATTCATTTAGGCTGGAAATAAGTACCCTTGTCATAGAATAATGTCATAATCATCTGTTCCTAACTTGACACTAGTCCACTCATTGATACTGTCATATGTAGACTGGCCCGTAGGCATAGAAGACGGCCACCACAGTTAAAGCTGAACTTGGTTCTAAATCGAAGCCCCGCCCACACATGGCTAACTACTGTTACAGATGAGAGAACTTGTTAGTGCATACGCCACACACAGGGCACACTAATAAACAGGTCAAGGTCTCGTAGTAACAATATTACCACGTGAAATCATGGGCCTTACGTCCGAAAAGTTGGCACACTATTGTTAATGCTGTTTATTAACAAATAACTGTTAGTTTAGATCAGTTTGCCAGCTGATATTCTAGAGTCTATTTTATATGTAATTGATCTAATCCTTTCAACGCGAATTTTGCGGGTTTTAAATTCCAACTGTACTGAAAACCACCACTGATAATAACATAAAGTTATTACAGAATGCTGATAATAAAGACAGATCAATGTTAATGAACGCCAACACTGATACCGCCGCTGTGTTTCCTTCAGTTGATAAAGTTAGTGTTAAAGATATTATGTGGTTCAGTGATAAAGGCGTAATTGAGTTCTCCTTATATAGGCCACGCCCCCACAGGGCTATTTATAAATATGTTATTACTGTCACTGCCTGGACTGTTCAAAGTGAGTGTGTATTGGTGTATTCGTTCATCACAGCAACACACATAGAAGCCATGTAGCGTAGAACGACTGGTAACAGTTAATGAACAGTTTTATTAACGCTACACACACAGTCACGATGACACAGACGAAAATTACAGCATAAAGTACAAACATCAATCACAGCGCCTAGTGGCGCACACCTCATAGAAGTACACATCCACCATGTTCCTTAAAGAACTGCGTTCACCGCAGTTGTACATATGGCCTCAAAATACGGCCTCATACATATGGCCTAATCCCTCAAAGACTGCCTTCACCGCAGTTATAAATATGGCCTTATAAAGTCGATACGTCTCCGACTCTTAAATGTCTTCTTCATAGAGCTCAATTACAAAATAATAGTGCACTCCTCATCGAACGTGCACAATAGCTAAATCCCTCAAGGACTGCCTTCATAACAGCTTCATAATAGCTCCATTAATCTTCACACTGCAGTTATATCCAATACGGCCTGTACAAAATCCTGGCCTTCATAATAGCTCCATTAATCTTCACACTGCAGTTATATCCAATACGGCCTGTACAAAATCCTGGCCTTCATAATAGCTCCATTAATCTTCACATTGCAGTTATATCCAATACGGCCTGTACAAAATCCTGGCCTTCATAATAGCTCCATTAATCTTCACACTAGAGTTATATCCAATACGGCCTGTACAAAATCCTGGCCTTCATCATAGCTCCATTAATCTTCACACTGCAGTTATATCCAATACGGCCTGTACAAAAAAATCTCCACCGAGACACACATTGTGAAAAACACTATACATCTTTCACCGAACACTGGTCGGGAACACACACTTAGAAAAAACACCAGGGTTGACTTCACTCCGTCAACACCTAGAACCGACTGCTAGCGGTCACAAAATCTCCCGCCTAAACAGTCACGGGACTTCGCTGTTTAACGCAGCTCAGTCCCTTCACGGACTAGCCGTGTGAACTATTTACAGTTCTACAATACAGAACAGCGCTCACGACGCTATCTGACTTCTGACTTCTATCATATATTTGTTAACCCAATTCACCGTTAATCAAGTCTACAAGTGATGTAACCCTTAATTTACTCTGTCCAACCCGTATACAAAGGATCACCTCCCTTTTGACCTTAACACTGTATCTATGATAATTGCCTGTAATCTGATAAATGTTGTGATTTTTTTTTATTTTAAGGATAAATAAACATCATAAAACTTTTTAGTACTGTGTTGGAAGACCCAAGCCCAAATTACCCATATTTGTTTACCATAGTCTGTATTCACGTGACGTCTGTATGTTTGAAGCACCAAATTGGTGTGAGCGCATGTGTGTTTGGAAACTGGCAAATAATTGTTTAGCCAGAAGAGTTTAAGGAGTAGTTTGAGAAAACAGGTTGTCGTAAAAGAGACTGTCCTTTACTCTTTCCAGCACCTTCGTGAATCTACTATCTATTTCTAAACCCTTATTATCACAGAGCCTTCACCATCATTCTTCACTCTAAACGGGACCACTGCTTTCAAGAATTATCTCAAATAAATTTACGACGATAAATGGGTCGATCTCCGGGATTTGTAGTCTAATCTTAAGTCTGGGTCTAACTAGATAGAGTGTGAGTGAGTTGTCTTTGTGAAGTAGGGAAATAATAAAAATAGTTACACCCCCTAGACAACGCCTTTAGTATTTGAGTCGTCCACGCAACATATTTACAGGTTGTTTTCTTTCCACAGCAGCAGAAAATTACGGATAAACAAAAATAGTTGTTATTTAAATTATTCTCTGGCAGAGAAAATTGAATTTTTTTAAATAAGATTGCTGGGATCGCGTGATTGTTGAATCAGTCACAAAGGTTTTTTGAAGTTACCAGAGTTGAGCTAAGCTAAAGACGCCTTATTCTGATTTTTTAAATCAAGTTAATAACGTCTCTTCTCATAACTGACTTCAGAGGGCGGAGTTTTGTTGGCGGAGAATTAAAATTTTAGGAAAAAAATTTTTATCATTAAATTGTTTTAATATAAATTTTTCTCTACTGTTAGTAAAAATAGATTTTTTTCTAGTGTTTGATTTACCAATTAACGTGGCATAGTCGCCTGCATTTAGAGTCTTTATTGACAGATAATAGCAGCGATAAGTTAGGAGGTATCACAAGTAATTTATACTCCAGTGTTTTTTTTTATCGTAGCGGCTTTGAGTTTTTTCCCTTCTTGTTTCTTCTTACTATTCTCTAGTAGTAGAAGCATCCAGTTCTTTGACATGGCAGAAAGAATTAAGATGAGATCCATGTTGAGACTGGAGGTGAAGGAGTCAGGATTGGAGGGAGAAGCCGCGAACCTATTTGTAAACACGGAACTTGAAAGGTATGACGCGGAGCAAGAGAGGGCAGAAGCTAGGAAGAAAGAAGCGGACGATCGTCAATTGGAGCAGAAGAAAATTGAGGCAGAGATGGAAGCTCGCAGGGAAAGAGAGAGAGGGAGAGACAGCACGAACTGGCGCTTAAGGCTTTAGACAGTCGGGGCGCTTTTACTTCAAATAACGGAGAGCCGTCTTCGCCCCAGTCTTCGCCCCAGTCTCAGTCAACGGATCTCTCCAGCACTCAATCTGCCCAATTAAGTGCGATGTCTTTTACTTTAGAGTCTTTTCCCAGCCCCAATGAGAAAATTGACACCTTTCTTGAAAAATTCGAGAGGTTGGCAAATCTGTATGGGTTAGAGAGTTCCCGTTGGAGTCTTAAACTCTCAACTGCGTTGAAAGGTAATGCTTATGACGTGTATACAAAGCTGGGAACCAACCAACATGATTACGACATGCTAAAGAAGGTTTTGCTAGAGCGGTTTGAGATGACGGCCCGAAAATTTCTGCAAATGTTCAGAAACAGCCGAAAGGAGAGCACGGAAACTTTTCCCCGGTTATCTTCACGTCTCACGGGCTATTTGACGAAGTGCATTGAATTATCAGAATTACCTCTTACATACGAGGGAACTCTGGAAATTCCTCTCAGAATTATAACCAACGAGAAACTAATACTCAGAGACCTCCCCAGGAAAAATCGAAATTCTACAAAACCCGATATCCCCCAAACAACAATTCTGATCAACCCACCAAGCCTACGTGGCAGCGCGGCCACCAAGGTCAAGGAAAATGGAAGACACCTACACCAAGGACGTCTGATCAGGGCAAGCATACCGGTCCTAACCGCATCGGATGTTTGCATACAGCCTCGCAAGGAAGAGTCAATGTCAGTGATTCTCAATCTGAGGGGGACAGACCCTCAACGCGAGGAACTGTAATTTTGAATGGTACTTCAACTACTTGTCTTTTTGACACGGGCTTATCATTTGATTGTATTGTCGCAAGGCACCTAGACATACCCGGTCAGGAGATAGAGCACCCCGTCAAACTATGTGGAGTTTTTAAGAGTGATGCACCCAGGACGCTTCCTATCGCACTGGTAGAAATACACTCTGATTTTGTCAGAGGTGTTATTAAAGCGGCCATAATGGATGATCCTATCTACCCAGTTATCCTGGGATGTAGATACGTGTTTGTTGGGAGACCAAAGGAGCCGATTGTGGCAGCGGTAACCACAAGAGGGCAAACTAAGAAGGAGAGGGAGCCTGCGCCAAGTTTGTTGCCAAACGAACTGAAGGAGGCGCAACAAAAGGACCCTACTCTGGAGCCCTACTTTAGAAAACTGCCCATGGCTAAGGACCCCAGACACCACGGAGACATCTTTTCGAAGGATGGCGTATTGTATCGTAGAACGGGCGACCCTGATACAGGGAATAACCAGCTCCTAGTACCGACGCAGTACAGAAGCCAGATCTTAGAAATGGGGCACTCTCTTCCCTTTAGCGGACATATGGGACAAAACGCCACTATTCAGCGAATAAAAACCCACTATTGGTGGCCGGAAATGAACTCTGAGATTATCAGGTATGTGAAATCCTGCGCCCAGTGCCAACGTGTAGCACCCAAGCACTTGACACCCCCAGTACCTATGGGGCAAATGCCAATAGTAGGGACTCCATTTGAACGGGTTGCTGTCGACATCATTGGACCCCTGGAAAGGACCAAAAGAAGGAACAGGTTCATCCTGACCTTAGTCGACACTTGCACAATGTGGGCCGAAGCTATACCGCTAACATGCACGGATTCCAAGCATGTCGCAGAAGCCCTCGTGCAAATTTTTACACGGTTGGGATTCCCTCGACAAGTTTTGACGGATAATGGATCCCAATTCCGTAGCCTGTTAATGGAAGAGATCTTTAAGATCTTGAGGGCCAAACACATCCACACAAGTCCCTACCATCCGGCCGGAAATGGGCTCGTGGAACTTTTTAACGGCAGCCTCACCATGATGTTATGTAAGCTGGGTCAGGAGAAACCGGAAGATTGGGACCTATATATATCTGCTGCCTTATTCGCCTACAGAGAGGTTCCCCAAGCGTCTACGGGATTCCCGCCTGCTACACTTTTATTTGGCAGACCTATTAAGGAGCCACTAGAAGCCTTACTTCGGTCCCTGACAGACAAAAAGGCTGACGAGACAGTCGTCTCTGCAAGCAAATATGTATCTGAGCTCAAGGAAAGGCTAAAGCTAGGATGGGATCTAGCTACAACCAACCTTAAGAAAGCCCGCGCTAAACATGCTAAAAGATACAATAAAGCTGCAAAAGAGAGAGAACTCCAACCAGGGGAGAAAGTTTTATTGCTACTTCCAACCGGAAGCAATAAACTTCGCATCGGATGGCAAGGGCCGTTTACCGTCCTTAAAAAGATCTCACGCACCAATTACAAGATCTCCATTAAAGGAAAGGAGAAGGTCTTTCACATAAATCTCCTTAAGAAATATTTGGAAAGACCAGTGCCGTCCTCCGAGCATCTCCTGTCTGTCGCCATAGCAACGGAAGACGAGGAAGATGATGATAGTTGCATGGAGTACCCATTGCAACCAACTGAACCCTTTAAAGATGTCAAGTTCGGCGACAATCTCTCAGAAGAAGAACAAACAGAAACCAGGGCGCTATTAAAACAGTACAGTGCAGTCTTAACGGATGTACCTGGTCGAACAAATCTCATCGAATTTGATATGAAATTAACAAACGAGACCCCTGTTCGAACCAGAGTTTACCCCATTCCGTACGCCAAAGCTGATGCACTTCGCGGAGAAATAGACAAGCTGCGTCAGGCAGGAATTATCAGTGAGTCGACATCTCCTTACAGTTCGAGTGTAGTGCTGTTGCAGAAGCCCAATAAGGAAGTTCGGCTGTGTATAGATTACGGTTGCTAAACGCTGTGACGGAATTCCAGCCCGAACCTCTCCATACTGTTTCTGAATTGTTCACCAAGCTTAGCAAAGCAAGAATTTTCTCCCAAATTGACCTGAGTAAAGGTTATTATCAAATACCAGTCAAGGAGGAAGTTAAACCTTTGTTAGCTTTCAGCACTAGTGAAGGACATTACACATTTAATGTGATGCCGTTCGGGTTGCATAATGCACCAGGAGTGTTCACCAGGATGAGGAGGAAGCTTTTAGAACCTTTGCAGTCCCCATATCCATAATTTCATGGATGACATCTTCATTGCATCGGAAACCTATGACGAACATATTGCTACGGTTGCTATGCTCCTTAGGAGACTACAGGAAACTGGTCTCACAGCCAGACCTAGCAAATGTCTCATCGGGTTTGAAAAGCTAGACTTCCAGGGGCATACTATTTCTCACGGCTGCATGTGGCCTGTTAAGAAGAACGGGGAGAAAATAGTTGCAGCAAAAAGGACCCGAGCGAAGAAAGACACTCGTTCCTTTTTATCACTATGTGCATATTATCAAAAATACATCCAGAACTTCAACGGACTAACGGCACCTCTGACTGACCTCACAAAGAAAGGTCGTCCTGATAAGGTTATCTGGGATCAAATATGCGAACACGCGTACAGCACTTTAAAAGGACAGTTGTCTGCATACCCCATTTTGAGGTTACCTGACCTCAAGAAACCTTTCGTAGTGCGGGTCGACGCGTCAGGTCAGGGCATCGGGTCAACACTGCTGCAAGCAGAGGACAGTGACCCGAATATGCTATTCCCAGTTGCGTACGGCAGTCGGAAATTAAATAAAGCTGAACGGAACTACAGCGTAGTTGAAAGAGGATGTCTCGCTCTGATTGACGTTATCAGACGCCATAATGGGTTTCTCTATGGGACATCTTTCACGATGCAAACAGACCACGCTTCATTAGCTTTTCTCTGTGCCAATAAAGAATTTAACGCAAGGATCATGCGTTGGGCCCTCCTTTTAAGCGTTTACTCCTTCAAAGTGGAATACATTCCGGGAAAACAGAAAGTCAGGGCAGACTTCCTGAGTAGAATTCGGACTACGGAGGAAGAGGAGGAAGTTGAAGATGTCTCAAAAGAGGGGACGATTGTGACGATGAAACTCAGCTGACCCTGAAGTATTAGATGATATGGTAGAACCCTCGTAGCATAAGTACCCCCGAATATTGTTGTAATTTTACCGTCAACGGGAATTCTCACCACGTGGGCTCATTAGCAATGCACAACAGAAACGCGGAACTCCACCTAGGCTCATTAATATGAATCAGAGCAGAGTGGACTCGCCACCACGTTTGCTAATTAATATGTAGACAGTTTATCTTCTGTGCATTCTGGACATTGCTTTGTCTAAAGGGGAGGTGAAGCCACGCCTACTGAAACCTCTAGAGCGATCATAAGCAAGCATTTCGTTACACCTTTCTTTCGTACCTGCCTTAAAGGCGTTGCCTAAATCAAACGAAGAAAGCGGCACACGATCTGAGACAATGACGATCTCAGAGCGGACGATGAAGTTTCCAGCTGCTAGGTAACACGGCAGTGTGAACCAGAGGAGAGCGCTGGAATTGCTCGAAAGACGGAACGAACAGGAAAGACGAAGTGGCCAGAGAATTGAATAATCACGGGGGACGGGCGGCATAGAACCTCGAATTTTCCCTGAGTTCTTAAAAGGTGTGAAATTCTAACGTGTCCTCTCGATCTTTCATTCCATTTAATATAAATAAAGACCTCTGAAAATGCATTTTATCATTCGTTTGCCAGAGATTTAAAGAAACGCTAGCGTATAGTTGAATCCTGCTAGATTCCATCTAAATTGTTGGCTATATTGGAGTGATTCTTTTCTGTGCACGGTATAATATATTTGTTAAAGTGATCAGTGGTCTAGTGCTTTCATTTTATTTCACTGGATTGTGTGTTAATTTAAATCTATTAAATTAAACCCATTTCAAAGTTCCAGTGTAAACTAAATGATATATCTATAAGTTATTTCCCAATACAATAGATGCTTAAATTAATTTTGAAGCCGTTAAGGGATTTTTTAACTATTTAATACAGTTTAGTTCTGTATATATAGATGTGTGTTTTTAACTATTAGACTAGCGGGGAGTTTTTCTTGAATTTATATAATCAAAGACGCGAGTGTATAAAATAGTTTTAACTGTAAATTTATCACGCGCTAGAATATGATTAATATTGGAAATTATGTTGTCATGTTTTTCTATCTTTTCCTATAGAATGATCATACAACCTTTGCGTCCCAGCAATAAATTATATAGAGTCTTCCAGACTCAGTTCTTAAACCTCCAGAACATTTGATGAAACATTTGTAAATTTAATCTTGTGGAGATCTTTGTTTTGGGATCCTGCTGCCTGAATTTATCAGAAAGAAAGCAACCCCAAGTATATTCAAATAATACTCATCAAACAAATTAAAGTCTGTAAAGATTAACTGGAGAAGAACATTGCCAGAGCTATATTTATATTATTATTCCTGTTCTACTGTGGGAAAAGAAATATCATTTAAGAACACTGACAGTTTTTCGTCATCACGCTAGAGAAGTTTTTCTACCACCAGCGGTGAAAATACATGAGACCACACCGATCTCACCCCCCTATCTGTGACTGTGCCATCCCTTAGAAACTTTACCTAAAACCAACAGAAACACTAATGCTTCATCGTCCAGCGATTACGAGACTATTTGCTACAAGCCAAACTCGCTAATCTGGGGCTGGAATTCGAAGAAAAAAAAAGACAATTCCATTTGTCGAGTGTTTAATTGCTGTTGTAAATTTTTCTATGGAGTGCCAGATTCCACGATCGGTAAGTGTGTGTGAGAAACTGAGTGTTGGCCATCACGAGCGTGCATGAATGAATGAGATTTATTTTGTAAACCTTATAATTGGTTCTACCTGGTAATATTATTACCGTATTCATTGTATTTGCTCTTTTAAGTGGGATTTCTTAACTTTGGTTATTTCCCCTCCCTTAACTCTGCTTAGTCAAGGGAAAACATTGTTTGAGAAAATAATAGGACCTGTTTCCTACCCCCCACACTTAATATTGTAACACTTCTTATCAGAGTAATAAATTTACTGTTGGGTTAAATTATCTATCTCTGATAACCCCCCCCCCCCCCCCGTCTTTTGGACTGGGTCTTTCTTTGTTAATACAAGCGGGAAGGGCAGATTGGATACTCCTCCTCATCCCCCTCCCCCACCATCTTGTTATTTGTATTTTCTGTATCTATGATAATTGCCTGTAATCTGATAAATGTTGTGATTTTTTGATTTTAAGGATAAATAAACATCATAAAACTTTTTAGTACTGTGTTGGAAGACCCAAGCCCAAATTACCCATATTTGTTTTCCATAGTCTGTATTCACGTGACGTCTGTATGTTTGAAGCACCAAATTGGTGTGAGTACATGTGTGTTTGGAAACTGGCAAATAATTGTTTAGCCAGAAGAGTTTAAATTAAGGAGTAGATTGAGAAAACAGATTGCCGTAAAAGAGACTGTCCTTTATTCTTTCCAGCACCTTCGTGAATCTACTACCTATTTCTAAACCCTTATTATCACAGAGCCTTCACCATCATTCTTCACTCTAAACGGGACCACTATTTTCAAGAATTATCTCAAATAAATTTACGACACTAAACTAAACCAAACCAAACTAAACCAAACCAAACTAAACCAAACCAAACTAAACCAAACCAAACCAAACTAAACCAAACTAAACCAAACTAAACCAAACCAAACTAAACCAAACCAAACCAAACCAAACTAAACCACACCACACCACACCACACCAAACCAAACTAAACCAAACTAAACCAAACCAAACCAAACTAAACTAAACCAAACCAAACTAAACCAAACCAAACCAAACCAATGCTTATTGTTCCTGACAGAGGTTTTCAAAAAGTTATGTACCAAATCCGAAAGATTTCCTAAACAATCTTACCTAGCCTTACGTACTTTCTTTCTTGTTGTTTCTGCACAGCCATTCTGTCTTGCAAAATGTATTGAATTGTGCTTTCAAGTGCTCTCATACATGTCAAGACTCATTCTGTCTTGTAAAATGTATTGAATTGTGCTTTCAAGTGCTCTCATACCTGTCAAGACTCATTCTGTCTTGTAAAATGTATTGAATTGTGCTTTCAAGTGCTCTCATACCTGTCAAGACTCATTCTGTCTTGTAAAATGTATTGAATTGTGCTTTCAAGTGCTCTCATACCTGTCAAGACTCATTCTGTCTTGTAAAATGTATTGAATTGTGCTTTCATGTGCTCTCATACCTGTCAAGACTCATTCTGTCTTGTAAAATGTATTGAATTGTGCTTTCAAGTGCTCTCATACCTGTCAAGACTCATTCTGTCTTGCAAAATGTATTGAATTGTGCTTTCAAGTGCTCTCATACCTGTCAAGACTCATCCTTGTCTGCTATCATTGCTTTCTTGGACAGTCTTTACTTGCTACCCAAATTACAAACTGTTTGCGACGCTGAAAATATACAGTACCATATGGTCGAAGATTTCCAACTTTCTTGACAAGGTTCTTGCTTCAAGTGTTCGCCTCATTCTTTGGACAGTGCTTTACCCAGATTTTCCCGTACTGTTTTTGCAGTTATAGATGGAAACATAAAACTTTCAGCCGAAGAAGTGCGATCATCATCAACACTCAGATCAACTTCAACATTCTACGTGATGTGACTTGATCCGGGCTAAGATCTTCTCACGTTTTATATGCCGGAACAGTGCGCTGTTAATCTATTCGTAAAGAGCCACCACACCCCTTTTTCGTCCTGTGAATTTTCTTGGGCTTTTGCACAGAGAATTTCCTAACACAGACTCATGGGTATTCCAGCTGTTGCTCAGAAATCGAAACCGTTTAGAAGCCTCTGATCAATTCCGATAGGTTAATCGTGGATTCAGCATTCTTGCCCTCCCCGATTCCCCCCTCCCCCGCCAACCGTTTTCGGTTGATCCAGAGAGCCCGACTAACAAATAGTCAAGTGAGCAATGGTTTTTTGGGGGGGGTTCGTTTTTTTTTCCAATTTAGCGATCTAAAATTTAGAAATGTTGTTCATGGCATAAGCGCAGTACCTACATGCGTAATCATGGATTCAGAAAGCATCAAAATTTGCACTGAAGCAAATATACTTTCATTAATTTGCTTCTTTTTTTTTTTTTTTTTTTTGAACGACAGAAAGAAAAATACATCAAAACCAGACAGTAAATTAGAATATCTCAGCATTTAGTATTCCCTGCGTGCTTTTCTGTAAATTGCAAATTACTTTGGAGAAATGATTGCGTCTGCACCAGGTCTACCCTTCCCTAGGACATACGTTTTAAAATCTTGCCGCCGTCAGACCGATATTTCAAAGTCTCTAACAGAAGACAAGATGACACAGCAAGCAGACGAGTTGATGCGGATATCCTGTAACATGTGTAAAATGTTCACCGTGACTGCAAGACGTGACTGATATCTTCTGGAAAATGCTGGGTCTTTGGCAAACGTTCGGAAATGGCTGTTTTATAATCATGCGGAAACCGTGTCATTGTGGTTCGCGGCAATCGTTAACATAATCATTATAGGATTGAACGGATCAACTAAAAATACAGACAAGAGCCCGTTACAAGGGAACAAAAATATCAAATGGCGAAATCAATAAGTGCACATTTATAAATAAGATTACTGAAGAATTTAAAAAACTAGAATTAATGAACAAATGAATAATGGAACAATCCTTATTAAACCTTTATGTGATATTAAAACTAGGCATCTTAGTCTTTTTAACATTGATGCCGCAGAACTGACTAGTCTATACTGTCTTCGTCTTCCTTTTGTGCTCCTGGCCGAGAATGGAACCACAACTACAGCCAGCTTCCTTGCAGGAAACCTGCACCAAGCGTTCACGTGCTCTTGAGGAAGTTGTTTCTGTGGCAATTTTTGTGTGTACATGATCAGGTCACCATGCACATGTAAACCACATACTAGTAGCCTGGTACGACATGCCTGAGAGTGCAGTTGTCCTATTTTCTCTTTCTCTTTTCAGTTACCCCCAGGAGCTACACACATGACTAGCACGGTATTAACTGTTCTCTACATAGGGGGCTTGGGGGGGGGTTGGTTACTTCGAACTTCAGGTCCCTTACCGTTAAAAAATGTTTCTCAATAAGTGCAGGGTTTTGCGCGTATCATCATAAAGTTACATGCTTACTTTTGTCTTGTCTTGCCTTGCCACGTGTAGACTGTCAAGTGTCACTGACTTGGGCTTCTTACATTTGTTGATCCACTCTTTGCGTTAGGCGGCGTGTGAAGCCACGTGTGTGACTATGGCTGTAGGTGAACCCGTGTTGCTGGGAGGATATCTGTAATATTATCTAACCATCTGCCTTAAGATTTTCCTCGTGCGTTAAAACCAAATCTATTGGTGTAGGCAAGTGTAGGCGTGCAGTGACAACTGATCGGAAATAATTCATACAACAAATCTTGTTCATTGGAAATAATAGAGTCCTTCAGCCTTACATTCAACTAATCCTACTGATTCGGAGTGGCTAAGAGATATGGTGTCCGCCTCTAATTCTAAAGGTACCGGGTTCGGTTCCCAGGACATGGAATATATTTGATAGAAATGTTTTTCAGAAACAGAAATGATGTCATACTCCCCCCTGGTCTCTTGTTAGTGATCGGATGGCTAACCTTCTCGGAACAGGGCGACAAAAATAGGAGTTACCACGTGCAAGTTGCGCACGTTAAACATCCCTCGGCAGTTGGAAATAGTAAAAAAAAATGCCGCTGCCCTGGCAACATTTAGACAATTAGTAAACCTATCCACCATAACAATATTTATAGAATGTCTCACATTGGGATCCTTGTCGGTGCTACAGAGTTCGTGCACTGTGCTGAGATTCTCCTTGTGTGATCTAAGGGAGGAGATCGAAGCACTGATGGAGTTGTCCGTGTGCAATGAAGATGGTCCTTAAAACGAAACCAAAACCAATCCTGTCATGGAAACGAATCTTGGAAAATCCATAAACAAATAGAAATGTGATATTATAGAATAATATAAAGAATAGACGAAAAATGTGTCACAAGAATGTCCTGAAGGAGGCTACGGCACAAATGAAACTCATTACCTGTTAGAAGGAATCCATCCACGTTCTTTGGTCACGTTATGAGAGGAAGAAGACTGGTATATAATGTGTGACAACGGGAAAGTTTCAACAACACGGGGAAAGGGAACGACAAAGAGAGAAAACACTGGAAACTTTGGCATAGTGGTCGACAACAGAACTGATAAATAACACTGGTATACACACATTTTGGTGCCTTAAATTTTATAGCTGTTCTTGGGTAATTTTGGGTTGCTGATTCCAAAAATGTAATCAGATTTTTTCTATCAGCTCTAGTTTTTGAGATAACTAAGAATGACCATATTAGTAGGGCAATTGTTATGTACAGTCCTAGAGTTAGGTGCTATCAGTGGCATTTTGACTTTAGTCTGCATTCATATTATATGTAATTACTGTGCATATATTACCAAAAATGTAATAAAACGTTATCACTAGCACTTGTTTAGTCAACACGCAAAAAGGATCTTTTCGAGGACTTCTTGGAATGTGATATGCCCGGACAGTCACGCTTAAGGGTCCAACAGTAATCTGCCATCATGTGGGCATCCCAAAGTCCCTGGTATCTCTCTTCCATTGTTTTTATATCTTGGTGAAATCTTTCAACTTGCTCCATACTAAAGTCGCCAAGATTCTCCGGAAATAAATGTAAATGGTTATGGAGGTAGTGCAATTTTATGCTCATGTTGCATCCAAGTTCACAAAAACTCGACAGCATATTTCCAACTAATTCAGAATAATTGTCTGCTTTAAAGTTACCCAGAAAGTTTTGCACAACTAAAACAAATGATGACCAGGCTGTGGACTCTGTTTTGTTCATGGAATCAATAAAATTTGGATCGTTTATTAACTTTCTAATTTGAGGTCCATCAAAAATTCCAGCTTTAAGTTTGTCTATGCTCAATTCTGGAAACTTTCTGCATACGTAATTAAAACAGGTACCATCTTTGTTCAGTGCCTTAACAAACTGCTTCATCAAGCCAAGCTTTATATGTAATGGTGGCAGTAGAACTCTTTTTCAATCAATGAGAGGCTTATTGACAATATTTTTGTCTCCAACTTTAAATTCATCCCTCAACGGCCACTGTTTCTTTGTCCAGTGCATATAAAGCACGGATATTTGGTGAATCCCAAACACTCAGAAGAACAATAATAAGAGAAGGAAGAACGTTGGGCCTAAATAATGTGCAAGAGCTAAGAGGAGTGGCGTCACAACGAACAACCTGGAGAGCACTGGTTTCTGCCTTATGCGCCGTGTTTGGCGCTTAAAGAATTTATTATTATTATTAAGAAGTTCATCATTTTAAGATCTACACAAACCATCCAGTTATGTTCTAAATACTTCAATTTTTCCAGAACTGTGCTTATTGTAGCATACTCCTCCTTCATTGTAGTAGATAAGCAATTGGAATTGAGCCATATTTGTTACCATTGTGTAAGAGAACACCCTTCAAACTTCTTTTAGAGCTGTCAATGAAAAGTCGCCACTCATCTGGTGTATAACTTACACCCATTTTGTTAACAAGACCTTCTACATTAGTACAAAACACAAGGTTGTTTTCTTTACAAAAGAATGGAATAAAACCTTGCTCTCTGCTGCGATAAAATGTAACCTTTGTTTCAGCAGTCAGTAATTTTTTTTTCTTTCAATCTTGAAGCCAAAAGTTCTGAAGATTCCTTGGAGAGATATAGATCTCGGATTAGATCATTTAGTTCAAGCTGGTCGAAGCGTTGAGCATCTGAAAAATCATCTTCGAAATCAGTATCAGTGTCACTTGTCGTTCCACATGCCACTGCTGTCTCATCTTCTAGCAGGGAATCCGAAATCTGACTGAAAGTTGGAATTGGTATGTCATCTCCGTGTGGAACAGGTCGCCTAGCAGAATCTAAATCTGGATATTTCCACTTTATGTGATTTTTTCCATTAATTCCCTTAATATTCACAACACAGAAATAACAGTCATCATAGTGGTTCTTGGGCTCTCTCCAAACCATTGGAATTCTAAATTTTAAACATTTTCTTTTCCCACAAGTCCACTGTCGCAGGTGTTCAACACATGTTTTGCAAACAATACGAGGAGCCCAAGACTTGTCCTGGTCACCTAGTTTTGCTTTAAAGTAAGCAAAGTATGCCTTTTTCACAAAAACAGTAATATGCTTCCTATGTTCTTCTTTGAAAGTGTATTCTCCACAAATATAACAAAATAAATGCGGTGAAAGAAAACATGCTCTTCTTGAAGATGATGCCATTCTCTGTTAGAAGTGTAATAAATAATACAGGGTGACCCAACAAAAAAAAAAAAACGGGTCCGCGCGCGCACAAAAATGTCTGTATCTCAAAAACTAGAGCTGCTGTAGACAAGTAAATGTGATATTTGGATTGAGCAGGCCTCATTTATGTACAATCAAGAGTAAAATGTTTGGCACCAAAAAACTTTTTTTTGGTTGTAGGGCAGTGTAATAGTACTAGAAACAAGAAGTTTTAGAGAGACGTGATCACCTACTCCAGCAGGCATATTACGTCAACAAGATGAAGAAGCACATGCTGTACAGCCTCGGCAATGGAACTTATTATAGGTTTTTGATCAAGGCAAGCAATGTGAGGCAGTGGAACTTATTGTAGGTTTGACATCAAGGCAAGCAATGTGAGGCAGTGGAACTTATTGTAGGTTTGACATCAAGGCAAGCAATGTGAGGCAGTGGAACTTATTGTAGGTTTGACATCAAGGCAAGCAATGTGAGGCAGTGGAACTTATAGGTTTCTGATCAAGGCAAGCAATGTGAGGCAGTGGAACTTATTGTAGGTTTGACATCAAAGCAAGCAATGTGAGGCAGTGGAATTTATTGTAGGTTTGACATCAAGGCAAGCAATGTGAGGCAGTGGAACTTATTATAGGTTTCTGATCAAGGCAAGCAATGTGAGGCAGTGGAACTTATTGTAGGTTTGACATCAAGGCAAGCAATGTGAGGCAGTAGAACTTATTGTAGGTTTGACATCAAGGCAAGTGTAAAGTTCTGTGTATAAAGTCATCTGTGTAAATTGGGGTGTATGGTGTTACTGAGATCAGGCATGCTCCAGTCTACACAGCTGTAAATGGGTAACTCACCCTAGTCCTGAGTTAGGGAAGGCAAAGGCAGCTGTAAGCAGTAGTTTCCCTCTAAGGCTCCAGGGGAAGCAGGCCCTAAACTTGGTCACTTCAACCGACGCAGGATGGTGTATATATATGGAGTAGAAGTGTAGAGTGTGATTAACGCAAATGGTGTACTGTTCGTGTTCTGACCAATCTAAACACTCATTCACTTGTGTCTACAAGGCACCAATGCAGACTGCTGGAATCTTTGTTTACACAGTTTATTTAGACGCACACACTGGGACATAACGAGTAAATCATGGGTATGTTGACACATCAATTTGCAGGCATACATAGTAGATCCCATGTCATGACACATTCATAAATAATAGGTAGTACATCAATAGCTTCCAATGTCATGATACATAATGGCCGCATCCCCTATCTGACTAAGCGCGTCAGTGAAGGCGGATCGGTAAGTAACTAAAGTTGCTTTATGTTCATAGTTTATATCATATTATGAAACCTTGGAAGGGGTTTCTATCAAAATTGAGATCTCCTTGCCACTGTCCGAATAGTAAGATACATGCCCCGTTCTTTGGACAGTGATTCAAAAATACGATGACAGGAATGTAACATGGCCGCCTTCCTGAGTTGTCGCTCACTCGCTCACAGGAAGGTATATATATAAGCCAAAGTTAATTCGAAATACATATGAATGATTTCCTAAAGTTTCTCCATACAGTTCTACAGTAATCCAGTTACTTCACGTAGACATAATTGTTGTATGGAAGCCCGTCATCTTTGTCGATACAACCATGACCCTAGCGTTGCGAAGCACAAAATTCCAGCTAGGTCTAACCGACAGGAGATCATCAAAAATAGGGACTGGCATTACCTGGAGTCCGAATCATACATGGTACCGCACATTAGGAGAGTCTCTAACACAAGCTCTAGTAGAGACACAATCTCCTACAGAAGAAAAACCACTTCGTAAATCATTTTTACTGAAGAATCTACCAGCCCTGGAAAATGCGTAACCGCCATTGTAAACGGTACCTCGGAACTCATCACGACTTGTCAAGACAACTCATACTTCCGCTAGAGCGGCATAACAAGAATATAGTCCTGCCTACCCATCAAAAATATACAATATAGGACTGATTCTACTTGTACTAATAATATGTAATACATATGAATTCAGGCCATAAACATAATAAGCAAATTAATATATTTTCTGGCCCTAACAAATAAGTACGGACATGGGTGTCATATCCATGCGCCGAATCAATATCAAGAACAATTACTCCTATGATCAAAAGTGTAAATCAATCATGAGTTATCTAGCTTTACTATAGACAGCATTTTCATACACAAATGAATGAATGTCTATATCTTTTCCATATTAAATAGCCATATCGATTTTTGTAATATGTGCGTCAGAATATGCACGCAACAGATTACCACACCCCTCGGGAAAAAAAAATGGTAAATTTTTTTTTTTGAAATACATCTAGGAGCAACATACAATAGGCTCACAACGCACCAATAACAATGCGCAGATGATAAGCATAAGTTTTATGACCTTGGAGAAAGTACTTCTCTAAGTATAAATATTTCCAGAGAGGTGTCACCAACGCATACTACAATATTAGCAATGACACAATTTCTACATTAGTTTATACATAAATTTCATCTAAGATATCTTAACATCATGATCATCAAAGACGAAAAAACATTGAAAGATCAGCGGTGAATAAATATCAATGAACCGCTAAGTAGTGTTATACTCAATATATGATATTACCTATGTGTACACATTTCAACATAGGAACAACTGTATCAAAGTTAGGTATATAATTTAACAGTTATGAATCATGTGGGCATCTAGACAAAATATCTGCCATCACATTTTCTGACCCACGGATAGCTCGCACCGAAAAATGAAATGGCTGCAGAGCAATTGCGTAACGCGTTGATCTCGCGCTCTTCAGATTTTTACTCTGAATAGCCGTAAGAGCTTTCTGGTCAGTTTCCACGATGAAATGCGCGCCAAGAAGAAATCTTTGCAGTTTAAGGATTGACCAAACCATAGCCAATAATTCACGGTCTAGGACCGAGTAGTTCTTCTCTGCGGCATTTAATTTACGAGAAATATACATCACAGGATGCAGAGTTCCAGAGTACTCTTGCATTAGTGCTGCTCCAATCCCGGTGGATGAAGCGTCACTACGAAGAATAAATGTCTTATCCTTAGAGGGCAATACTAAGATAGGTAAAGTAGAAAACATAGTTTTAACCTTATCCAAAGAGGATTGACATTCTTGAGTCCAATGGACTACATTAGGAGACCCTTTCTTTAGCAAGGAAGAAAGAGGTGACATAATGGAGGACAGATTCGGAATGAATCGTCCATAAAATTGTATTAGACCTAAGAGACTTCGCACTTGCTTTTTAGTCTTAGGAATAGAAATGTTAAGTATCTTACTTGTATTATGGTCTTCTGTTTTTAGGAACCCATGACCAACACGGTGTCCTAAGAAAGATATTTCGCTAAAACCAATACATGCTTTCGATGGTTTCGCTGTCAGGTTATGCTCGCGTAAGATAGACAATAGTTCATTTATCCCATTATAGTGATCGTTCCAAGTATCACTGAAAAGACAGATGTCATCAAGATACGCAATGACATCTGAGCGATGAGATAGGATTCGACGCATCATGCGTACGAATGTTGCAGGGGCGTTCATAAGACCGAAAGGCATGAAATTCCATTGGAATAGACCCTGTAGCGGGAGTTTATTTAAATTGGTGTATTGTTATCATAACAATAGTCAGACTGTGAAAACCCTGGCCCAGTTGGTAAGAAGTAGTACCAGGATTTAAGGTGTCTCCTCCCTGTGACTATCTTATGATTACTTATATGCTAGGGGATAAGTAAAATGTACATTCACTGAACCCACAAAATGGAAGAAGTGAATAAATCCTCAGGTACAGTTAAAATAGTTTAATAATTACACTAATATTCTATTTCTACTAGTTGGAAAAGAGTATACACATATATATATAAAAATATTCACACAATTACTATTATTGTCTGTTTAGACTTCAAGATCTTAAATAATAAAGTTACTGAAATCAATGTTATTAGTCCTTTGAATTTAAGGATAACTGTCATCAGTTGACTGAGTTTCTGTATGGTTAATTATTGTTTTGAACTATTGGCTGTTTCACATGTATAGGTGGTCAGTGTCAAACAGGACACTTATCTTTCCAACTTGATACTGCTGAAACTGTCCTTTGCTGATATCAGACTTGGTAGGCCCAACAGTAGGGATGCCAATGACCAGTTGAAGTTCACTCTTTGGGGTCCTGCACTTTTGTGGGATTGCCTCGGATGAACTGCACCGGCTTCTGATACTGGACAGTCTGGTTTGAGTTATTTCATGGAACCTGCAACATATCAGCCTTGGCTAGTATCTGGCTAGACTTGTAGCTGACTAGCACAGATGTCAGACCAGTCAGTCATCAGATGTCACCGTTATACAATCATAGTAAGTAAGGACATCATTTCAGTGATATAGCATTAATATTAACATTTCAATTAAGTGTAACTGACTAGCACATAAGTCAGACAAGTCAGTCATCAGGTGTCAAAGTTATACAGTCATAGCAAGTAACATCATTTCAATGATACAGAATTAATATTAACATATCAGTAATAAACATCATCTGGTTTATTCCGCTCCTATACATCCCTTCATATGCTATAACTTGATCCTTCCAAATCATATCAAGTACAAATTCAAATACTGATGCTATTCTTAGCATCTACACAAATTTAATACATAAATAAAGAGAGTGAGTGACCACGTGATCAGTTGCTTTCTTTAGTACAATTACATAGTTTTGGAATTGAAACCTGGCTGTGGACACACTCCATTTTACCAGCTGTAAATGGGTACAAAGTTGTGCGCTCGAACTAGGGAAGGCAAAGGCAGCGAGGAAGGGGACTAGTCACCTTAGCCTCGTAACTGGGATCTTCCATGATGAAGTTTCTAACACTTCATTTCCCTATGACAATCTCTGCCATGGGACTGCCTTTATCTTCGTAAGCGATAAAGCAATATGATAAATATATCTTCATTAGGCCGTGGGGCTATTTGTGATTATTTTTTGTACAAGCAACACTCATCCATAATGTAGATGATTAGTTCATATTAAAAATACAATACATTATATCAATGACTATTATACAGGCATATTTTGTGAATTCTATATGAACCTGAAATAACAAATATTATACACGGTAGTTATCATAATTTCGCTTACCCTCAGACTTCAGATACTGGACTTAAAAATGTTTCTGGCGATCCGCTCACAATTCATGGATAGTGGCGAAACTCTGCCTCCAGTCTGGCTCAAACCTCTTTCGTTGTGTATCTCTCTCAGTTTACCGATCCGCTACTTATACGCAAAGCGCGGACGTATCGGAGAGTACCGACGTCACAGCCTAAACCTAACCTGAAAAATCCTTCCCGAACAGTGATTTCGGCCGATCTGTGCGTCGACTGAAATTTTGCCTTTATCATTCTCGGCATATATAATATCCATATTGTTCCATCTTATCTAGTTTTATACAGCTGATAAAACTCTATCTTCCTATCCATGTAAATTCCCAAACTGTTATTTGTTGATTTTAATATTTAGAACAGAAGTGGGTTTACATGCTTTTAGCGTAACTGTGGGCAGCCGAAATACGCATATATCTCCGTAAATGAGAACTTCCTACCGTTCCATCTTATATGCAGTTATACACCATCCTTCCCTGTACTGAAATGTAAAATCCTTTTCATACGGATTCCCTTCTGTTTTTATTTATCGTTGGCGATTTCCTCTGTCCGATACACATTTCGCTGATACGCCGCCATTTTGAAAGCGGTCACTCGATCGTAGATGGGTTTATAAATCTAACTGAACTCATTTGCAATGACTTGAAACCAATTTTGCGACATAGCTCCCCCATATTTTAAGCTGGATGATATCTAGCTTAACTATTGGGTACAAGACAATTGCAAATCGACCATTCCGAGGTTAGTTTTCCTTCCTTCTATCCTCCTCAAGCTCTGTGGGATGGCGACTAAGAAAATCTGCGCCCACATTCTGTTTTCCAAGAATATATTCATCCTTTACTATCTCTCTCCTTCCTGTTCGGCTTTTCATCCAGGCTCTTACTGCTGGTGAAACGGGGTCGGTAGGTTTCCCATGAAGTTTACCGCCCTCTTTTCGTTGATAGTTGGATGTGGTTTTCCCTCGCAAATCCGTAGGTGTTTGATTTTCGCTACGTGATTTGTTCCTTTTTTCCAGCGCATGGGGTTCAGACTGCAATTGAACCTGTGTGGGATGTTTCCTTTCCCCTCCCGTGCAAATCTCGGGAGTACCCCTGATTGCTGGTTTGCTTGTAGATTTTTGATGAAGACTCTTCCGTCGACTTTCTGAATCTACATAGGTGCACTCTGGACAGGAATTTACATACTGATTTATGTCTTCCGTAATACCTGGCCAGTAGAACTGGGTGGCTATTTTTTTGTTTTGTGGCACCATTACCCAGGTGTTCACTCAAAGTTGATATGTGTCCCCAGCCTATAACCTTATTCCTATAGGTGGATGGTACAACGATTTGACCATGACTTTTCGTCCCTCTTCCAGCTTTCCTGTACAAGAGTCCATGTTCCATATAGAAATGTCCTTTCCTGGAGCTTTATGTGTTTTTGATAATTTGCCAAAACAAGGCTTCAACGTGCTGTCTGCTTCTTGAGCCCGTTTCATTTCAGTTGAATGAAATTTTACGTTGGTGTCCCTCTCTATGTTCCTGGAGTCAGCCTTGGTCTGGATTCCTGCCATAACCATAGGTTTTACAGGGTCTCCTAAGAAAACATATTTACGCCCCAACATTAGGGGGTAAAAGGGATCATCTATCACAGCTGCATTTATCTCCCCTTCCACATAGCGACAACTGACATGAATCTTTGCTATGGGTAATGTAAGGGGTGATGTTCCTTTTAGTGGCCCTTGAATCTCTACTGTTTCTGTGGTGATTTGTTCAGGGCACACCAGAGATGCACACACGACTGCGTCATAGGACAAACCTGTGTCATACATTCCTGTGACTTGTTTGCCATTCACAGTCACTATCTCCTGGGTAGGTGGGTGATGGAGGCTATTCTGACTCACAGTCAGTTCCTTCCTAACAGAAGTCCTCACCTGTAGACATGCAGCATGATGAAGGGTTTTTTTTCCTCCCACATTCATCAGTGTTGTGGTTGCTCATCTTACAAAATTTGCACCACTTATCTCCCTGTTTGTAGGGTTTCTTTTCCTGAGTCTGAGGGTTCTTGTCCTTATTATCAAATCTTTGCTTGTATCTGTATGGTTGATCCATCTGGTCAAAATCGGTATTCTGCGGTGGTGGCTTATATCCTTCTACCTGCTTCCTTTTTGTTCCTACCAATTCAGCTTGAGCTGCTTGGTATCTCTCTGCACATTTCAAAATGTCTTCCAGCCTCTCTGCTCCTTGTTCCATAAGGAATTTCCTCATTTCTTGAGACATGGAATCTTTCACTTGCTCTAACATAACCATTTCTTTCAGATCCTCGTAGGTTTTCTGATACTTACCTAAACTACTCCATTTCAACAAATACGTTTCTAGCCTAGCTGAGAACTGGTTATATGTTTCTCCAGGTAGAGGTTTAGAAGTTCTAAATTTCTTCCTATATGCCTCAGAGTTCTTTTCATACCGGATCAGTAAGGCTTGCTTTAGTATTTCATAATTTTCCTGATCTTCTTTGGGGAGTTTCAGAAACACATCATATGCAATACCTCTCAATCCCTGGGATAACTTTAGACTCCATTTTTCCTTTTCCAGTCCATATGTAGAGGCTAGCCTTTCATACCTATCCAGGTATGACTCAATTGCGTCCTCCTTTTCAACAAATGGATCTAGGTGGAAGTTCATGGCCCCATTTGCTGTGTTCTGAAAAGAGCTATTCGCAGAATGAGGTGAGCTATTACCATGGGTGATAGTCCCAGCCTGAAGTTCAAGATCAAGCTGTCTCATTTTCAGCTCATGGTCTCTCTCTGCTTGTAACCTCCTTTCTTCTCTCTCAGCTTCTAATTTCTTGGCTTCTCTCTCTGCTTCTAATTTCTTGGCTTCTCTCTCTGCTTCTAATTTCTTGGCTTCTCTCTCTGCTTCTAATTTCTTGGCTTCTCTCTCTGCTTCTAATTTCTTGGCTTCTCTCTCTGCTTCTAATTTCTTGGCTTCTCTCTCTGCTTCTAATTTCTTGGCTTCTCTCTCTGCTTCTAATTTCTTGGCTTCTCTCTCTGCTTCTAATTGCTTTGCTTCTCTCTCGGTGTACTTTTCACATTCCGTCGTGACATACCGGATCAGAGCGTCACCATCCATGCCAAGCTCTTTTCCCACCTGCAGTGTAGCAGACCTAAATTTGACCAAGTCAGCCATGATGTATCTGTAGTCTAGTAGGGCAAGCGATCTTACTCAAACTAATTTACTACAATATAATTAACTTATTTAAAATTAAAGTTAATTAAACTGACTTCACCATATATGAAACAGCTTTCTTTATCTGTACTCAATGGTACTCCTACAAAAAATATAATTATTTCCTATTATGTTTACTCTTTCCAAAAATTTTCAAAAAAAAAAAAAAAAAAAATTTTCTACACAGCAGAAATAGAAAGTTGGCTCAGGAATATCAAAGATATATCCCGGACGAGCCCCCACTGTAGCGGGAGGTTATTTAAAATTATTTATTATGTAAGAGTATGCCAGTAAAGAGTTCTGACCTTACAAGTAATACCCCAGTCTTAGAAATAAGCACTGGTGTATTGTTATCATAAAAATAGTCAGACTGTGAAAACCCTGGCCCAGTTGGTAAGAAGTAGTACCAGGATTTAAGGTGTCTCCTCCCTGTGACTATCTTATGATTACTTATATTCTAGGGGATAAGTAAAATGTACATTCACTGAACCCACAAAATGGAAGAAGTGAATAAATCCTCAGGTACAGTTAAAATAGTTTAATAATTACACTAATATTCTATTTCTACTAGTTGGAAAAGAGTATACACATATATATATAAAAATATTCACACAATTACTATTATTGTCTGTTTAGACTTCAAGATCTTAAATAATAAAGTTACTGAAATCACTGTTATTAGTCCTTTGAATTTAAGGATAACTGTCATCAGTTGACTGAGTTTCTGTATGGTTAATTATTGTTTTGAACTATTGGCTGTTTCACATGTATAGGTGGTCAGTGTCAAACAGGACACTTATCTTTCCAACTTGATACTGCTGAAACTGTCCTTTGCTGATATCAGACTTGGTAGGCCCAACAGTAGGGATGCCAATGACCAGTTGAAGTTCACTCTTTGGGGTCCTGCACTTTTGTGGGATTGCCTCGGATGAACTGCACCGGCTTCTGATACTGGACAGTCTGGTTTGAGTTATTTCATGGAACCTGCAACATATCAGCCTTGGCTAGTATCTGGCTAGACTTGTAGCTGACTAGCACAGATGTCAGACCAGTCAGTCATCAGATGTCACCGTTATACAATCATAGTAAGTAAGGACATCATTTCAGTGATATAGCATTAATATTAACATTTCAATTAAGTGTAACTGACTAGCACATAAGTCAGACAAGTCAGTCATCAGGTGTCAAAGTTATACAGTCATAGCAAGTAACATCATTTCAATGATACAGAATTAATATTAACATATCAGTAATAAACATCATCTGGTTTATTCCGCTCCTATACATCCCTTCATATGCTATAACTTGATCCTTCCAAATCATATCAAGTACAAATTCAAATACTGATGCTATCCTTAGCATCTACACAAAAGTAATACATAAATAAAGAAAGTGAGTGACCACGTGATCAGGTTGCTTTCTACTGAAACTGGCTGTAGAACACTCCAGTTTACCAGCTGTAAATGGGTACAAAGTTGTGCGCTCGAACTAGGGAAGGCAAAGGCAGCGAGGAAGGGGACTAGTCACCTTAGCCTCGTAACTGGGATCTTCCATGATGAAGTTTCTAACACTTCATTTCCCTATGACAATCTCTGCCATGGGACTGCCTTTATCTTCGTAAGCGATAAAGCAATATGATAAATATATCTTCATTAGGCTGTGGGGCTATTTGTGATTAATTTTTTGTACAAGCAACAATCATCCACAATGCACATGTTAGATCATATTAAAAATACAATACATTATATCAATGACTATTATACAGGCATATTTTGTGAATTCTATATGAACCTGAAATAACAAATATTATACACGGTAGTTATCATAATTTCGCTTACCCTCAGACTTCAGATACTGGACTTAAAAATGTTTCTGGCGATCCGCTCACAATTCATGGATAGTGGCGAAACTCTGCCTCCAGTCTGGCTCAAACCTCTTTCGTTGTGTATCTCTCTCAGTTTACCGATCCGCTACTTATACGCAAAGCGCGGACGTATCGGAGAGTACCGACGTCACAGCCTAAACCTAACCTGAAAAATCCTTCCCGAACAGTGATTTCGGCCGATCTGTGCGTCGACTGAAATTTTGCCTTTATCATTCTCGGCATATATAATATCCATATTGTTCCATCTTATCTAGTTTTATACAGCTGATAAAACTCTATCTTCCTATCCATGTAAATTCCCAAACTGTTATTTGTTGATTTTAATATTTAGAACAGAAGTGGGTTTACATGCTTTTAGCGTAACTGTGGGCAGCCGAAATACGCATATATCTCCGTAAATGAGAACTTCCTACCGTTCCATCTTATATGCAGTTATACACCATCCTTCCCTGTACTGAAATGTAAAATCCTTTTCATACGGATTCCCTTCGTTTTTATTTATCGTTGGCGATTTCCTCTGTCCGATACACATTTCGCTGATACGCCGCCATTTTGAAAGCGGTCACTCGATCGTAGATGGGTTTATAAATCTAACTGAACTCATTTGCAATGACTTGAAACCAATTTCGCGACATAGCTCCCCCATATTTTAAGCTGGATGATATCTAGCTTAACTATTGGGTACAAGACAATTGCAAATCGACCATTCCGAGGTTAGTTTTCCTTCCTTCTATCCTCCTCAAGCTCTGTGGGATGGCGACTAAGAAAATCTGCGCCCACATTCTGTTTTCCAAGAATATATTCATCCTTTACTATCTCTCTCCTTCCTGTTCGGCTTTTCATCCAGGCTCTTACTGCTGGTGAAACGGGGTCGGTAGGTTTCCCATGAAGTTTACCGCCCTCTTTTCGTTGATAGTTGGATGTGGTTTTCCCTCGCAAATCCGTAGGTGTTTGATTTTCGCTACGTGATTTGTTCCTTTTTTCCAGCGCATGGGGTTCAGACTGCAATTGAACCTGTGTGGGATGTTTCCTTTCCCCTCCCGTGCAAATCTCGGGAGTACCCCTGATTGCTGGTTTGCTTGTAGATTTTTGATGAAGACTCTTCCGTCGACTTTCTGAATCTACATAGGTGCACTCTGGACAGGAATTTACATACTGATTTATGTCTTCCGTAATACCTGGCCAGTAGAACTGGGTGGCTATTCTTTGTTTTGTGGCACCATTACCCAGGTGTTCACTCAAAGTTGATATGTGTCCCCAGCCTATAACCTTATTCCTATAGGTGGATGGTACAACGATTTGACCATGACTTTTCGTCCCTCTTCCAGCTTTCCTGTACAAGAGTCCATGTTCCATATAGAAATGTCCTTTCCTTGGAGCTTTATGTGTTTTTGATAATTTGCCAAAACAAGGCTTCAACGTGCTGTCTGCTTCTTGAGCCCGTTTCATTTCAGTTGAATGAAATTTTACTTTGGTGTCCCTCTCTATGTTCCTGGAGTCAGCCTTGGTCTGGATTCCTGCCATAACCATAGGTTTTACAGGGTCTCCTAAGAAAACATATTTACGCCCCAACATTAGGGGGTAAAAGGGATCATCTATCACAGCTGCATTTATCTCCCCTTCCACATAGCGACAACTGACATGAATCTTTGCTATGGGTAATGTAAGGGGTGATGTTCCTTTTAGTGGCCCTTGAATCTCTACTGTTTCTGTGGTGATTTGTTCAGGGCACACCAGAGATGCACACACGACTGCGTCATAGGACAAACCTGTGTCATACATTCCTGTGACTTGTTTGCCATTCACAGTCACTATCTCCTGGGTAGGTGGGTGATGGAGGCTATTCTGACTCACAGTCAGTTCCTTCCTAACAGAAGTCCTCACCTGTAGACATGCAGCATGATGAAGGGGTTTTTTCCTCCCACATTCATCAGTGTTGTGGTTGCTCATCTTACAAAATTTGCACCACTTATCTCCCTGTTTATAGGGTTTATTTTCCTGAGTCTGAGGGTTCTTGTCCTTATTATCAAATCTTTGCTTGTATCTGTATGGTTGATCCATCTGGTCAAAATCGGTATTCTGCGGTGGTGGCTTATATCCTTCTACCTGCTTCCTTTTTGTTCCTACCAATTCAGCTTGAGCTGCTTGGTATCTCTCTGCACATTTCAAAATGTCTTCCAGCCTCTCTGCTCCTTGTTCCATAAGGAATTTCCTCATTTCTTGAGACATGGAATCTTTCACTTGCTCTAACATAACCATTTCTTTCAGATCCTCGTAGGTTTTCTGATACTTACCAAAACTACTCCATTTCAACAAATACGTTTCTAGCCTAGCTGAGAACTGGTTATATGTTTCTCCAGGTAGAGGTTTAGAAGTTCTAAATTTCTTCCTATATGCCTCAGAGTTCTTTTCATACCGGATCAGTAAGGCTTGCTTTAGTATTTCATAATTTTCCTGATCTTCTTTGGGGAGTTTCAGAAACACATCATATGCAATACCTCTCAATCCCTGGGATAACTTTAGACTCCATTTTTCCTTTTCCAGTCCATATGTAGAGGCTAGCCTTTCATACCTATCCAGGTACGACTCAATTGCGTCCTCCTTTTCAACAAATGGATCTAGGTGGAAGTTCATGGCCCCATTTGCTGTGTTCTGAAAAGAGCTATTCGCAGAATGAGGTGAGCTATTACCATGGGTGATAGTCCCAGCCTGAAGTTCAAGATCAAGCTGTCTCATTTTCAGCTCATGGTCTCTCTCTGCTTGTAACCTCCTTTCTTCTCTCTCAGCTTCTAATTTCTTGGCTTCTCTCTCTGCTTCTAATTCTAATTTCTTGGCTTCTCTCTGCTTCTAATTTCTTGGCTTCTCTCTCTGCTTCTAATTTCTTGGCTTCTCTTTCTGCTTCCAATTTCTTGGCTTCTCTTTCTGCTTCCAATTTCTTGGCTTCTCTTTCTGCTTCCAATTGCTTTGCTTCTCTCTCGGTGTACTTTTCACATTCCGTCGTGACATACCGGATCAGAGCGTCACCATCCATGCCAAGCTCTTTTCCCACCTGCAGTGTAGCAGACCTAAATTTGACCAAGTCAGCCATGATGTATCTGTAGTCTAGTAGGGCAAGCGATCTTACTCAAACTAATTTACTACAATATAATTAACTTATTTAAAATTAAAGTTAATTAAACTGACTTCACCATATATGAAACAGCTTTCTTTATCTGTACTCAATGGTACTCCTAAAAAAAAAATATAATATATTTCCTATTATGTTTAACTCTTTCCAAAAAAAAAATTTTTTCAAAAAAGAAAAAAAAAAAATTTCTACACAGCAGAAATAGAAAGTTGGCTCAGGAATATCAAAGATATATCCCGGACGAGCCCCCACTGTAGCGGGAGGTTATTTAAAATTATTTATTATGTAAGAGTATGCCAGTAAAGAGTTCTGACCTTACAAGTAATACCCCAGTCTTAGAAATAAGCACTGGTGTATTGTTATCATAAAAATAGTCAGACTGTGAAAACCCTGGCCCAGTTGGTAAGAAGTAGTACCAGGATTTAAGGTGTCTCCTCCCTGTGACTATCTTATGATTACTTATATTCTAGGGGATAAGTAAAATGTACATTCACTGAAACCACAAAATGGAAGAAGTGAATAAATCCTCAGGTACAGTTAAAATAGTTTAATAATTACACTAATATTCTATTTCTACTAGTTGGAAAAGAGTATACACATATATATAAAAATATTCACACAATTACTATTATTGTCTGTTTAGACTTCAAGATCTTAAATAATAAAGTTACTGAAATCACTGTTATTAGTCCTTTGAATTTAAGGATAACTGTCATCAGTTGACTGAGTTTCTGTATGGTTAATTATTGTTTTGAACTATTGGCTGTTTCACATGTATAGGTGGTCAGTGTCAAACAGGACACTTATCTTTCCAACTTGATACTGCTGAAACTGTCCTTTGCTGATATCAGACTTGGTAGGCCCAACAGTAGGGATGCCAATGACCAGTTGAAGTTCACTCTTTGGGGTCCTGCACTTTTGTGGGATTGCCTCGGATGAACTGCACCGGCTTCTGATACTGGACAGTCTGGTTTGAGTTATTTCATGGAACCTGCAACATATCAGCCTTGGCTAGTATCTGGCTAGACTTGTAGCTGACTAGCACAGATGTCAGACCAGTCAGTCATCAGATGTCACCGTTATACAATCATAGTAAGCAAGGACATCATTTCAGTGATATAGCATTAATATTAACATTTCAATTAAGTGTAACTGACTAGCACATAAGTCAGACAAGTCAGTCATCAGGTGTCAAAGTTATACAGTCATAGCAAGTAACATCATTTCAATGATACAGAATTAATATTAACATATCAGTAATAAACATCATCTGGTTTATTCCGCTCCTATACATCCCTTCATATGCTATAACTTGATCCTTCCAAATCATATCAAGTACAAATTCAAATACTGATGCTATCCTTAGCATCTACACAAAAGTAATACATAAATAAAGAAAGTGAGTGACCACGTGATCAGGTTGCTTTCTACTGAAACTGGCTATAGAACACTCCAGTTTACCAGCTGTAAATGGGTACAAAGTTGTGCGCTCGAACTAGGGAAGGCAAAGGCAGCGAGGAAGGGGACTAGTCACCTTAACCTCGTAAACTGGGATCTTCCATGATGAAGTTTCTAACACTTCATTTCCCTATGACAATCTCTGCCATGGGACTGCCTTTATCTTCGTAAGCGATAAAGCAATATGATGATAAATATATCTTCATTTGGCCGTGGGGCTATTTGTGATTAATTTTTGTACAAGCAACAATCATCCACAATGCACATGTTTAGATCATATTAAAAATACAATACATTATATCAATGGCTATTATACAGGCATATTTTGTGAATTCTATATGAACCTGAAATAACAAATATTATACACGGTAGTTATCATAATTTCGCTTACCCTCAGACTTCAGATACTGGACTTAAAAATGTTTCTGGCGATCCGCTCACAATTCATGGGTCGTGGCGAAACTCTGCCTCCAGTCTGTCTGAAACCTCCTTCGATGTGTATCTCTCTCAGTTTACCGATCCGCTACTTATACGCAAAGCGCGGACGTATCGGAGAGTACCGACGTCACAGCTTAAACCTAACCTGAAAAATCCTTCCCGAACAGTGATTTCGGCCGATCTGTGCGTCGACTGAAATTTTGCGTTTCTCATTCACGGCATATATCATATCCATATAGTTCCATCTTATCTAGTTTTATACAGCTGATAAAACTCTATCTTCCTATCCATGTAAATTCCCAAACTGTTATTTGTTGATTTTAATATTTACGAGGGGCATTCAGAAAGTAATGCACCACATCGTTTTTCTCAACTAATAATGAAGATAGAAGCATGAAATTTTGCACACTTCAAATATGGCATGTGCCAATTGTGTGCACCAAATTGCACCGCAACCGGCCAAATAATACGGCTGGCCTAAACCGTTGAAATGGAGCATGTTAGAACTTGCGTTATAAGCAGCGAATTGTGAATAAATTTCTTTTTGCAGAGAAGGAAACTGTTGTGAACATTCACAAGCATCTATGTGATGTGTATGGAAGTTTTGCAGTTGACAGGAGTACAGTCAGTTGCTGGGTTCAGAGAATCAAAGAATCAGGAAGTGGAGATACGGAGCTGCTTGATCGGCCGCGCTGTGGACGTCCTGCCTCAGCCACCAACGCAGAAATGTTGAAATGCGCTGAGGGCATTATTCTTACTGATAGGCGAATCACTACTCAATAATTGGCCTTACAGCTGTCAGTCAGCATTGGTAGTGCAAATGCAGTTATAAAAACTCTCGGATTTTCTAAGTTTTGCACAAGATGGGTTCCTCGAAGTCTCACAAATGACCACCGATTGCAAAGGAAAGCAATTTCTTCTGAATTGTGGGAGCGTTTCAATGCTGATGGAGAGAACTTTTTGGCTAAGATCGTTACAGGTGACGAAACCTGGGCACATCATTTTGAACCTGAGACAAAAAGACAGTCAATGGAGTGGCATCATCCGCTTGCACCAAGAAGAAAGAAATTCAAGACAATTTCTTCCGCTGGAAAGGTCATGATCACTGTCTTTTGGGACATTGAAGGTGTGATTCTTGTGGACGTTATGCCAAGAGGAGAGACAATCAATTCGCAAGCTTACATTAAGACATTGAAAAAAAACTCAATCAACGTTTTCGCAGAGTTCGGCCGCACAAGAATCCAGCAGACCTGCTTCTCATTCACGACAATGCGTGACCTAACACAAGTCTGGCAACACGGGAAGCAATCACCAAATTGAGTTGGACTGTACTACCCCATCCACCCTAAAGTCCGGATTTGGCACCCTCTGATTTTCATTTATTTGGTCCACTTAAAGATGCACTCCGTGGGACAAGGTTTGAAGATGATGAAGGAGTGATTCATGCAGCGAAGAAATGGCTACATGATCAAGACAAAATCTGGTACGGGCTAGGAATACATGCACTTGTTTCGCGCTGGCATAAAGCCATACAAGTTGATGGGGATTATGTTGAATAATACCGATGTTTACATGACATATCCATGTATATTGTGTATAAATTTCATGCTTTTTGAATAAACAGCTCCTGAGAAAAACGATGTGGTGCATTACTTTCTGAATGCCCCTCGTAGAACAGAAGTGGGTTTACATGCTTTTAGCGTAACTGTGGGCAGCCGAAATACGCATATATCTCCGTAAATGAGAACTTCCTACCTTTCCATCTTATATGCAGTTATACACCATCCTTCCCTGTACTGAAATGTAAAATCCTTTTCATACGGATTCCCTTCTGTTGTTATTTATCGTTGGCGATTTCCTCTGTCCGATACACATTTCGCTGATACGCCGCCATTTTGAAAGCGGTCACTCGATCGTAGATGGGTTTATAAATCTAACTGAACCCATTTGCAATGACTTGAAACCAATTTTGCGACAGACCCCTAGGCGTCGAAAAAGCAGTAAACGGTTTGGCGTGTTCGGATAATGGAACTTGCCAATATCCCTTAGACAAATCAAGTTTAGTAAAGAAATGAGAATTCGATAGTCTCGTAAGTAGCTCTTCTAGTAAAGGCATAGGTTCAGCATCAAATTTCGTCACTTGGTTCAATTTGCGATAATCCACGCAAAGACGTATGTTATTGTCTTTTTTTCGTACAATAACCATCGGCGAAGAATATGCTGATGTGGATGGTTCAATAATTTTTAACTCTATCATCTCATCCAACTCTTTCTCTACCTGTGCTTGAAAATGTATCGGGATAGGATACGGTCTGACTCTTATAGGACTATGGTCAGTAAGAATAATGTCATGTTGAATGACATCAGTTTGACCAGGAATGTCAGTAAGGACATCCTGAAATTGTTCTAACATAGTAGAAACTTGTTTCTGCTCTCCTGGAGATAATTCGGGAGAAATTGCAACATCTTTCCATGATTCATTAGAGTGAAGAGGAATCATTGGAAAAGGTAGATTTACATCCGAGAAACTCGTTTCCTCATCCTGTATTACTGACAGAGATGAGTACTGTCCATGTTGGACTGGAAAATCGTCCGTTGCCTGGAAAACAGGTTGTAAATAATCAGGACGTTCATGGAATTCCGTGAGCATGTTGATGTGGAAGGTGTTACGCTTCCCGTCAATATCGACGATATAGTCAACATCGGAAACTTTTGATATTATATCGTACGGACCTTTCCAAGAAATAAGAAGTCTATTTTCCCTACAAGGTAGCAAGACAAATGCTTTGTCACCTGGACAAAGTTGTCGCAAGCATCTCTTTTTATTGGCAAATTCTCTTGCCTTCTGTTTCGCAAATTCAGAAGAAGCAGTTGCCAATTTGCATGCTTCAATAATCTTGTGTCTAAGTGCGATGACATATTCATAAGAGGATTTTGTGTCATCGACAATATTATCAGCAGTTATAAGATCATGAAGTAAGGACATAGGACCTCGCGGTTTCGCGCCAAAGACAAGTTCAAAGGGAGAAAATCCTGTATGTTCGTTGGCGACCTCTCTATATGCAAAGAGAGCCGCGGGTAAAACCCTATCCCAATCCTGAGGATGATCTTCTGTTATCTTACCTAGTAGGTTTTTCAGAGTTCTATTCAGACGTTCCATCATCCCATTGGACATAGGATGATAAATACTACTCAGCGATCTCTCTATCTTAAGAGTCGACATTACTTGAGACATGGTATCCGATATGAGTTGGGTACCATGGTCGGATAATATTTCTGCTGGAAACCCCAGACGAGAAAATATTAACCAAAGAGCATCTGCGACATCCGCAGTAGTTATGCTCTTTAGAGGAACAGCCTCCGGCCAACGTGTGCACATATCAACACACGTCAAAATAAATTGGTGTCCTCTAGCAGACTTTATCTTAAATGGACCAATGATGTCTATCGCCATTTTTTGAAATGGTCGAATGGGAATGTCTGCAGCCTGAATAGGTGCATCATGGCGTGGACCTCTGGATTTAATCTCTTGACATACTTTACAAGATCGACAATAGATTCGTATGTCCTTATTCACAGCAGGCCAAAAGAAAGATTGAAGAACTCTAGCTTTAGTACGGGAAAAACCCATATGTCCAGCACACTGCGAATCATGAGCGTGCTGTAAGATTTTAACTCTCATATTTTTAGGCACAAGGATTTGAGCATGAATGGACTTAGCGGAGTCTTGTACCATACGTACAAGTACGCCATTCTTCATCGTAATCCAAGATTTACGATTTGTATCCTTATTCGGATCACCTTTTGTTGCCAGAGTAAAGAATTTCTTTAGAGTAGGATCATCTTCCTGCTGTTTTATAAAGGAATCATGGGAAATCATCTTGGATCTGCGCATCATTATCTTCAGAATGTGAAGATTGCGGCATATTGAGAGCTTGAGCCCTAGTGATTACTGCATTAGCAGATTGCATATTAACATTTTCCCAATTAGAAATTTGCTGTGGAGTGCATTCTTTCACTCCATGAATGCGACCGATGATAAGATCAGCGATCGGATTCGGCAAGAGACATGCTTGCACCTCTCCTGTAAAGAAAGGCGTAGCAATATTGATAATGGCAGTGGAGTACTTCTCCAATGTGCCACCAAATGTTACACATTTGACTACATCGCCTGTAGCTCGAGAAGGATTTACGAGTGATTGCCTCACTCCGATGGTAGTGCACCCCGAATCGAAAAGAATTGATACCGGAGTACCATCTATTAGGCCTCTATTGAAAACAAGAGCACCCCTTTCATTATGCGCGATTGACGCAGGGAGAGCGGGAAGCGGGTGACCGCAGCTTAAAGTAGAAACTGTGGTTGGATCGAATAATGTTTTGCATTGCGAACACTCAGATTCTCTAGCAAAATCGAAAGCGGAATTTGCTACACTATTGGAGTCTTTTTTATCATTATTCTGATTACCGGCGTCGTGGAACTCCTGTTGTGCAGAGTTAGCCTGGTAATAAGATTTACCATGTCTTTTGTGTTGTGATCTACCTCGGTTATAATTGTCTCTATAATTATTATTTCCTCTTTTATAACCCCTATTTGGGTTTGAATCATAATATTCATGATCATAATCATCACGCTCATTATACTAAGTATCCCTGTAATATTGGTTCTTTTCTCTCCATGAAGCACTTGGGTAGTTCCTATAGCTACTCCATTTTCGAGAATTTCTAAAATTATGGGTACCCCTCGCGTGTCGAGGACTATCAGCCCGATTCCAGTTCTTCGAAGAAGAACCCTGATTTGAGTGGTTATCTTGGTTTTGATACTTATTCCAATTAACCTTTTTATCAAATTTATTTTTAGCTCCTTGGAATTTGTGTGAGTAATTCTGATTATATTCTGTTGCCGAAGCAACTGGCATACTCTCTTTAATGTTAGAGTTACTAAGAATCATGTCAGGGTGTGCCGTGGCATACTGGTCACAATATTCTTCCATTTGCTTTGATGTACTAGGTTTACGCTCATGTAAGAACTCTAGGAATGGTTTATTTACCGAAGACATGACCTTGTCTCTTAGCAATAAATCCGTAAGACCATCAAATGTTTTCTCTATTTTGGATAATTCAATCCATCGTGAGAGTGTAAGTCGTGCTTTTGAAATGAAATCTGAGAATTCTAAACCTACCTCAGGTCTCATTGTTTTAAACAAAAGACGATAACCTTCTTCTGACAGCTGATATCTCTTTATCAAAGCTGCCCTAATAGCATCATAATTATCCTTGTCGGCCTCTTCAACCAAAGATAACTTAGTCAGAGACTCCCTTTTTAAATTTTCAGACAACTGATGCACATACTGTGATTTGTCAACATTATGAGCTCGACAAGCACGTTCAAATCTATCAAGCCAGAATGTTATATCATCACTGGCAGAGTTGAACGCTGGCACCTTGACCTTATAATTAAAAGGTTTACCATTACCACCAGATGCCTGATTAATATTACTCATACTAGTCAATTTTAATTTCTCTAACTCAAATTCATGTTCTCTTATTGCTTTTCTCTCTTCAGCTTCTCTATCTAATCTTCTCTGTTCTGCAGCCGCTTCTAATTTTTTCTGTTCTGTAGCAGCTTCTAATTTCTTCTGTTCTGCAGCAAATTCTAATTTTTTCTGTTCAGCTGCAGCAGCAGCTTCTAATTTGTTCTGTTCTGCAGCAAATCTCCTTTCCTCCACTTGCATCTGCAATTTCTTTAGATCAGCAGCAGCATCAGCTTCTTTTTCTAATCTTTTTTCTTCAGCCAGAGCTTTTCTCTCTTCAGCAGCAGCTTTTCTCTCTTCAGCAGCAGCAGCAGCTTTTCTCTCTTCAGCAGCAGCAGCAGCTTTTCTCTCTTCAGCAGCAGCAGCAGCTTCTAATTTTTTTTCTTCTATTTGAAGTTTTCTCTCCTCAGCCGCAGCTTTTCTTTCCTCAGCTTGCATCTGCAATCTGAAATTCTCAGCATCTATCTTCTTTTGTTCAACTTCTGCTTTCAGTACTTCTGACTTTAATGCAATAGCAAATTGAGCAGTTGCCCATTCTTCTAACTCTTTTCCAGTCTTATCAAGAGATTTTCCTTGTGCAATAAAGTAATCTAATGTAGACATCTTGTCTTCTTAAATCAGAAACCTGAAAAAGTAAATAAATTACCTTATTTCACTTTAATGGGAGACAAGTCTATACCATAGACTTAGTCTTAGTGAAAAAACTTGTATGGTTATTTTGTTTATAATAACCAATGATAACTTGAGTACCTGTGGACAACAATAACTGTATATCTCAAATACTGTGGGAGACAAGCCTTACAAAGGTCTTGTATACCTTAATGTAATCAATGATCACTTGAGTATCTGTGGAAAATAATATTTCCTATACCAATCACTTTGGGAGACAAGCCTTACAAAGGTCTTGTACACTTTGTTTTATAACAATAATAATCATAAAGTACTGATCTGTACTATAATATAAGTGTATTCAACTATACCTCCTATGTCATATGTCAACTAAAGACATTACAAAGGACAAACAAGAAAAGACAATCTGAAAACATTTGCAGAGATCAAATTAAATTAAATAGGAGAAATGAAAAAAAATGATCACAGAATCTGTGATGATAACTGCAATAAGATAACAAGACAAATAACGCCACAGTGTATAAACATAAGGGTGTAAAGAACTGAAATGAAAGGAAAGATGAGACCTACAATTATACAAACAAATCAAACAAAAATAAAGAACAGAAAAATGTTACAAATACAAATATGAAACAGTCGTCACAACTAACCAAATATTTGCAAACTATGTTGCATGCAAATTTCAATTAAGAAATTGCTCCCTATAGAACGCCAGAACAAGACCAATATCACTTGGTATTTCCTGTTCTAGTCACCTCCCATCCAGGCCCGCAAACACATAACAATCACATATATAAACAAATAATATATAACATAAATATATATAAATCATCAATGTGTGTATCATATAATGGAATGTGTTGTAGTTGCAATGTATTGTACTGTATGCTCAGTTTTAACAAATTAGACTACCACTTTATTGAGTAATAGATTTGCTTTCTAACTATTACACTGTTCATTTTTTTGAGCACATTAGAAGATCCACCGATGAAATTTGCACTTTATTTTCAACATTGCTCTTCTATTACAGCAGGATAAACAATCACTAGTTTAGAACACTGACTGTACTGTGCCAAATGTCAACAAGTGCTGACCCAGATATTGCTACGCTTGTCAGAACAGGTCAAGCTGACATTGACTGTATAGCTGTCCTACTGGTGTTGATGTGGTCAAACAAATGTTCTTGCAACTATAAAATGTGATTCTCAACACAACAAAACTGCGTAGGCTGGACCCAGGAATCTGGCTCACCACTGTAAAGTTCTGTGTATAAAGTCATCTGTGTAAATTGGGGTGTATGGTGCTACTGAGATCAGGCATGCTCCAGTCTACCCAGCTGTAAATGGGTAACTCACCCTAGTCCTGAGTTAGGGAAGGCAAAGGCAGCTGTAAGCAGTAGTTTCCCTCTAAGGCTCCAGGGGAAGCAGGCCCTAAACTTGGTCACTTCAACCGACGCAGGATGGTGTATATATATGGAGTAGAAGTGTAGAGTGTGATTAACGCGAATGGTGTACTGTTCGTGTTCTGACCAATCTAAACACTCATTCACTTGTGTCTACAAGGCACCAATGCAGACTGCTGGAATCTTTGTTTACACAGTTTATTTAGACGCACACACTGGGACATAACGAGTAAATCATGGGTATGTTGACACATCAATTTGCAGGCATACATAGTAGATCCCATGTCATGACACATTCATAAATAATAGGTAGTACATCAATAGCTTCCAATGTCATGATACATAATGGCCGCATCCCCTATCTGACTAAGCGCGTCAGTGAAGGCGGATCGGTAAGTAACTAAAGTTGCTTTATGTTCATAGTTTATATCATATTATGAAACCTTGGAAGGGGTTTCTATCAAAATTGAGATCTCCTTGCCACTGTCCGAATAGTAAGATACATGCCCCGTTCTTTGGACAGTGATTCAAAAATACGATGACAGGAATGTAACATGGCCGCCTTCCTGAGTTGTCGCTCACTCACTCACAGGAAGGTATATATATAAGCCAAAGTTAATTCGAAATACATATGAATGATTTCCTAAAGTTTCTCCATACAGTTCTACAGTAATCCAGTTACTTCACGTAGACATAATTGTTGTATGGAAGCCCGTCATTTTTGTCGATACAACCATGACCCTAGTGTTGCGAAGCACAAAATTCCAGCTAGGTCTAACCGACAGGAGATCATCAAAAATAGGGACTGGCATTACCTGGAGTCCGAATCATACATGGTACCGTACATTAGGAGAGTCTCTAACACAAGCTCTAGTAGAGACACAATCTCCTACAGAAGAAAAACCACTTCGTAAATCATTTTTACTGAAGAATCTACCAGCCCTGGAAAATGCGTAACCGCCATTGTAAACGGTACCTCGGAACTCATCACGACTTGTCAAGACAACTCATACTTCCGCTAGAGCGGCATAACAAGAATATAGTCTATGCACGCAACAGCAAGCAATGTGAGGCAGTGGAACTTATTATAGGTTTCTGATCAAGGCAAGCAATGTGAGGCAGTGGAACTTATTGTAGGTTTGACATCAAGGCAAGCAATGTGAGGCAGTGAAACTTATTGTAGGTTTGACATCAAGGCAAGCAATGTGAGGCAGTGGAACTTATTATAGGTTTCTGATCAAGGCAAGCAATGTGAGGCAGTGGAACTTATTGTAGGTTTGACATCAAGGCAAGCAATGTGAGGCAGTGGAACTTATTGTAGGTTTGACATCAAGGCAAGCAATGTGAGGCAGTGGAACTTATTGTAGGTTTGACATCAAGGCAAGCAATGTGAGGCAGTGGAACTTATTATAGGTTTCTGATCAAGGCAAGCAATGTGAGGCAGTGGAATTTATTGTAGGTTCGACATCAAGGCAAGCAATATGAGGCAGTGGAACTTATTGTAGGTTTGACATCAAGGCAAGCAATGTGAGGCAGTGGAACTTATTATAGGTTTCTGATCAAGGCAAGCAATGTGAGGCAGTGGAACTTATTGTAGGTTTGACATCAAGGCAAGTGTCAGAACAACAATCTATAAATGCTGTTGGATTTAACCCTATTTGTACCGTGGATTTAACTCACGGCTCATTGTCTACAAAATAGTACCACAGCACACAATAGCTGACATGAGTAATACAATAACGCCTCAAATACAGTAATATCCCTTTAATGAGAAGTACACACAACAATCACTATGCATGAAACTGCAATACGTAAGATAATGAATACATAAGCCAACTTACTTGCGATAATCATACCAACTCTCCTAATAGCACAAAGGCACAGCACAAAGCACTGAAAACTGCCACGTATCCTGGCGAACACTATAATTCGTTATGAGAACCAAAATGGTTACCGACATAAACTCATCAGTGAAGGCACTGAACTATCGCTCAGAGGCGGCACCTAATACTAGGTTAAAGCAATACACAATTGCAACCAACTATCACAATTAATAATCAGGAAGGGAAAAATCACTAGAACTTTCTAAGCTCAATCTAGCACCCATCAAATATTCCTGAACGTATGGAAATCGGCAAGCACTAAACCACAATTGGCATTCAAATAATTCCCCAGCAAAACTGCTGACAAAGGCCAACAACGACCGCTTAGGCCGGCAGACATATCTAGAATCCCCTTTGCGCCACAAAGCTCCCTTCCGGCTTCCGTCTAATCGAAAACTGGCCGAGCAAGTTTTTACAAGAGACGAACCAGTGTTGTCGCTCTCCAGTGTGACCAATATACAATTTAGCGAAAGTCTATGTCGTGACATCCATCCCCCCCCCCCCCCTTAAGAAAGAAAACGCAGTTTTCTTCCACCGGAGGAGTCACGCCCGGCCCCCTTTGGAGTATGGACGAACAAATGCCGAGATAGCACCTCCTTATGCAAATAAAGAATGCCAGAGTTGTGCTATACCCTCGTCGTACATGCCTTTTCACTTACTAGACTCATTACAAAGAAATATGCACCAATCTACACTGGGTACTGATCCTGGAGTAGTCTATACATCATGCATGTTACACAAAATCCAACTACCTGATTGTCACCAATCAAACCCTAAGTTCTCGTAACACAATCATCATGTCACAACATAGTTATAGGCATAATATAATATGGTATGTCCACACATAGAGTACACCTACTAGATCTTGCCTTTATGGCAGCATATACCATACATTGAATATTAAAATACATCATCATGAAATATCAACTGAAATAGTCATAATGCCTTACTTACATAAATTCCAATAAATACTCTCTTTTCAGATGTAAGTTTTCCCACAGACTATAACTGTTCAATTATTTGACAACCTGGACAAGACATCTGTTACTACATTTACAACATCCTCATATTGATATAATAGTAGAACTGGGGGCGCGGGTCAGAGCCTATCAGGTTCGGTTCGCGTCAACCGAAAGATCTTACTAAAACGAACCCGAAAATCTAGCTCTAGCTAACGCTGAACTATTAGCAGATGGTTTCGAAGCAAAGACATATGCTTCTGCCTAACTGCCCTACGCGCACCGCAACTATTCACAAAAGTAACACGTGCCATTTTGGTATTGTCGCGTAGCGACAATACTTCTACAAACTTAACCGGCGCAACCTCATCAAACACTCGTCTGAGTGTGCGCCAACTAGCACTCAGTGGCACATTACGCACCAAAACTGTGCGATCACTAACTTTCGGACTTGAATATAAGTCCCCACTGCTCCTAGTCATGTCCTTCGGTACATGCCTCGAACTACGCTTCCGATGTACCTTTTGTTTATCAATCTTGGAAGTTTGGTGATGCTGAGCCTCTGCATCAGCTACACCTATGGCACTATGCACCCCGCGTACATTACCGACGGTTAAATCGGCAATCGGATCCTCCAGGACCAACGCGTAGACGCTACCCGTAATGAATGGTGTGTCCACACTAATGCACGCCTGGGGGTAAGTCTCAACTTTGCCTCCGAACGTGGTGCATTTTACCGTTTTGCCTGTCAGGCATGAGTCGTCGATGCACGATCGACGCACCCCAATTGTTGTGCATCCGGTGTCTCTCAACACCCGGACTGGTCTATTCTCCACCTTTCCTTCGTGGAGGATCACCTTGCCAGTCTCATGCACTGCCGATAGACATGGTGCCGCATGCCCACATTGTAGCACTAATCTCTCGTTCGCATTGAACAGAGGGCGGCACCCCGCATAGTCCTCGCTGTTCATTGTGTCCAACACAACCGCGGAATTTGCGTGTTCAATCGGAGTAGTGCAGCTATCAGCACTATGACCCCTACCACCGCAATTGGTACACACGCGCTCTTTCTTTTTCTCCTCGCGTGTACCTTTGCTGGAGCCCTTCGATGACGAAGACCCCGCATCAGAGTCAGAAGACCGACTCTCTGAGGACGCACTCCTCTGCTTATGATGTTTGGTTTTATACCAAAATCGGTCTTCGTCACGCGAGTCCTCGAATCGTACCTGCTTTCGCGCTTGACGATCCCCTCCGTTGCTATAACTATCATAACGTTGGCTCTGCCACCTCGGCCAACTGTTCCTATGGGAACGAAAATTCGTATTAGTACCTCTATATGGCCGATAAGGACTGGAGAGCCTCTCATAACTCTGTTCTTGACCCCTGTCTGCCTTTTCTGACTGATTTTGCCTAGTTTGGCGTTGAACTTTGCCCACACTGGCAACTATGTCTTCTGTCAGACCCGACTTCTGAATAGGTTTGCCCGGATGGGCCAGGACATAATGGTGCCCCAACTGGGCCATGGACTCAATGTCCTTTGGTTGACGTTTCTGGAAGAACGCCACCAACTCACTAGAGCACAAGGACAACACTTTGTCCCGTAGAACTAAGTCCAGCAAGCCATTATAATCCTTAGGAATTCCCTCCATTTCGATCCACCTATTCAGCAGAAGTTTGATCTTTGAGATAAAATCCTCAAAGTTCTGGTCTGAACTAGGCATCGCGTTCTTAAAACGCGTCCGGTAGCCGTCAGCAGTCAGACGGAACCTCCGGAGCAATCTCTCCTTCACTTTGTCATAATCGGCCCTTTCCTCCACGGGGAGGCTAAAAAAGTCTCCATCGCGGGCCCAACTAGCAGTGTTGATAAAAGAGATGGCCACTGATCCCTATCAGCCTTATAGGCCACACAATTCGGCCTCAAATCTTTCCAAGAAGAAGTCTAAACTATCAATTTTCTCATTGAAATTTGGTAGCCGCAGTCTAAAAGGACGATGGGCCCCACCAGAAGTTGAGTTCTGACCACTCGCACCCACTTCTAACTTCTTTAATTGTATCTCCTTCTCCATCATTTTCTCTTCCAGAGCTATTCTCATTCTCTCCTACTCCAACTGTAAATCTCTATCTTCCTTCATCTTCTTTTCTTGTAATTGAAATTCTCTCTGTTTCCACTCGTTTTCTTCTTTCATCTTCCTTTCTTGCAACTCCTTATCTTCTTTCATCTTCCTTTCTTGCAACTCCTTATCTTCTTTCATCTTCCTTTCTTGCAACTCCTTATCTTCTTTCATCTTCCTTTCTTGCAACTCCTTATCTTCTTTCATCTTCCTTTCTTGCAACTCGAATTCTTTTCTTTTTAGCTCTAACTCTTCAGCTCGAGCATCTCTTAGAGCATTTTGTTTATCAATTCTGTCCCTCTCTTCCTTCTCTTTCCTGTCATTATCCTCCTTTGCTGCTTTCTCTTTCAAATATTTTTGATTCTCTACTGAATTGAATTCTGCCTTTGCAAACTCCACTAATTCTTTTCCCGTGTACCCGGCTACTTGGCCTATCCACATGCAAGTATCAATGTCCATGATGTACACTTAGAATGCTCAGTATTATTTCTTACAATGAAATTACCATGAAATCGCTCAGTTGTATGCACTGTAACCTCTTCACTTATATTAGTAGAAAACTCTCTGGTTACAATGGTGCAGTAAATATGATAATTATAAATATCTCTTCTCAATATACATATATCTATATATATGCGTGTAAGTATATGTCACCTGAAGTCTCAGTGTAAATATATCATCAACCTTTACCTCTTATAATATCAATAAAGTCACACTTAGCCTCTTTGGCTATGTTATCACCAGTTGTGAAAAATTAGGTCTTTCTGACCCCTTATTCTATAGTCAATAGCTGTCTAATACCAGCTTCCTGATACCTTGACAACAATGTATCAACTTATGATAATTAACAGTTGTATACCTTGACAATACTGTAAACTTGGTTCAACATAGGTATTACTTCCACAATTCTATACTGGCACCACACTGGTGCTATGAACCAATAACGCTCCTCTTATTATTACACACAATACTCTCTGTTATGCAAGTACTATCTATGGAAAATGAACACCAATAAGGACTACACAGATTAAGGAAACACCCACATCACACCACGAAAACAAAATTCCAGTCACGACGAACAAGACGATAGATAACAAAGAGAAGAGATAGATTAATATCTACACTGCGTGACTGAACACGAACGAAAACACGAGATACCTGTAAACGTATTTACAAGATAGTAAGATAGGACAAGAGAACACACCACTTAAACAGAACACAAGAAATACTGAATGTACACGACAATATAACTACACACTTCACTACTACAGCTAACACCAACAGGGCTCTGGAATGTTATGCAGGGCAGCTGCAGGAAATTCGTCTGTCAGACTCCACCACAGAACAAATACAGCCACAACCTAATAGAATTGGTCCAATCCAATCTTTTCCTACGAAAGGCCAAAACTGGATTACACTCACACACCAATACACTATAACACCAAAGACACAACGAAAACCACAATCAACAATGAGGTGCTAGAAGCTAATTCTTGCACCAAGCACTGTCTTCCCCTCAGTCATAATAACCTAAGCAAAGTATCAATACAATTATATTATAATGTATCAAAATATAACATACCATAACTCCAAACTACAAAGAACACAGAGCAAAAACAAATTCACCAACAATGAACATACAATCAAACAAACTAAGTCATACTGGTACAATGAGAAAAGACAAAACAAAAGGAAAGGAATCAGTAAGAAAGGCAGCCAAGAAGATTAAATACTCAGAAAAACAAGAAAATTTCAATATATGACATAATACATAAACATACAAACAATAACTTAACTGAAGCTCCAACGGCGCTTGAGTAAGC